>RJWH01005090.1:0-85795 GCA_004363575.1 Solenodon paradoxus | reverse complement strand
CTCTCTCTCTCCCCCCAGCCTTCCCAATAGACCTTTTCCTCTTTGGCTCATTTGGAAACTGCAGTTGATAAATGACTGTGGACTACTGAGCATATTTTGTTTTAAGAAAACACCCAAAGTAAATATCTTCCTTTTCTCCTCTGTTTTTCTTTTCCAGACCATTAGCTGTTGGGAAGAACATGACAAACTGCTGTCCCCAATTGGGAGGCATTTCTCCATGGCGGTGGGTGGGGGGCTTCCTGTCCCTTGTTGCTCCTTTCATTTTTCTGGAAGACAGGAGGAATCATGAAATACCTGCTCAGCCTTGGAAACTAAAGCTTCTGTCCAGTGCAGAAGCTTTATTGTCCAGGGCAGATTCCTCTTCCTCAGCACGATGGCCTGGGCCTCCTGTGGGTTGAAGCCCACGACTCACGTCCTCACAGCAATTCTCTCATGAGGCAGACTTAGGCTAACCACATTCCTAGCTAGTCATCTAGCTCTACCTCAGCACCTTCTGAGATGTCCTGAGGCCCTCCCTGCCCCTTATTGTCCTAAAGATTTTAACACTTGAAGTAACTTTGATAGGACCCATCCCTTTGCTGGCATTGATACTAACTCTCCTTTCCCTTTCTTCTCTAGGGTTCAACCACAGCAGACCTGGCCTACCAGCAGAGGAGAGTCCTGGGCGGAACCCAGGAGTTTAGCAGCTTGCCACACAGCCCCAGGTCTGGGGAACGGACAAGCACGTGGGGACCTGGAGAGCACTGAGGAGTAGCTTCCTGCCAGGCTTATCCCCATTCCCTCCAGGCCCCGTTTTAGGTGGCCCTTATATAGATGTGGGTCCTGGGCTATCCTCAGGACAGACTGCAGTGCCAGGAGCTGTCAGCAGGTCCTGCCCTTATTTAGGAGACAGAGGTCAGCCAGGGCACAGCCCTCCAGCCTGCTTCTGGAAGGAATGAAAGGAACACAATCATCTCCAGTCCCCAGGGCACAGCCTTCTCCCTGTGACAGTGCATTGTATTTATACCTCTGGGCCGAGCCACGGTGTGGGCACGCGATTACTGCCTTTAGGTGGCTGTGACCTGTACTTGCTTTGTTCTTAATTTGCCAACCTCCTGGTGCTGGCAGCACTTTTGGAGCAAACCAAGTACACCAGTGTAGACTAGGAGTTCAAATCCATGACCTTGACCGCGGTGAACTTTCTGGCTTCCCTTATAATGCCATGTTTGAAAACACACCCAGCTTGTCAAACTTGTCTATGTGCCAAACTTAGAAGCACAGGTGCCCACCAGTCTGTCCTGATGGTCCCACTCCCTCCTGTGGAGGTTGCTTTTCTAACCCTTCAGGAGCCCCTAGTGAGCAAGCTGGCCCCAGAGGAATCGAGGGGGCCTGCTCTCTCTGCGTCTCCTCTGCCTGTCTTAGTTTCCTCGAACGATACTGTCGTTTTTGTTTTGAGAAGCGGTCATGCACAGGATGATGGGGTGTTTCTGCTACACCTCATCTTTTCCCTGTTGGATCCCAGGGCCAGTAACCAGCTATTAGACCTGACTCCTCTTCTGCAGGCCTCCTAGGAGGGGCTGCGTGGCTGTGATACAGAGCAGCAAGGAAGGGAAGGGCTGGCTCCAGCCTAGGTAGGATCTCATCCCCTTTCTTTAAAGAAAGATCATGAAATCAAAGTTTTTCTTACGTCTCTGGAACGTTTCAGGCTCTCCTTTTTTCTGGTCCTGCTGTGGGGTAGAGAATTGGGGCCCCAGAGGCCTTGTCTTTTCTTCTGGTTTGCGGTGTCCACCTTGCACATTTTCTCCGCTGGGAACTAGGCACATAGACGGGTCGGTAGGGAGGAGGCTTTCTGGAACCTTTCTCAAGGGAATTTGGGTTCTTAATCTGGGGCCAGTAGAAATGAAGACAAAGAACAATGTGTATGCTTGCGCAAAAATTGTTCTCTAGCAGTTCTCTCCACCTAGGGGGGCAGTAGCTACTTTAAAATCAGTTCTCTCCAGAACACTGGTTCTTAATCTTGGCTGCAGAATCTCATACCTGGGGCCTGTCACCCCGGGGACTTGGATTTAAGCAGTCTATATCAGGATGTTTTTTTTTCTAATAATTTTCAATTCAAAGAAGTGTTTTATGGGTCCTTCACCCAGCTTCTCCTAATGTTAGCATCTAACATGACCTTGATTTATCAAAACTAAAAAATGATTAACATTGGTACCAAACTGTTGACTAAATTACAGACTTTATATTTTACTACTTTTTCTAGTAACTCCTTTTTCCATTGCAGGATCCAATCCAGTATACCAACTTGCATGTAAAGCTATTACGGTTTTTGTTTTTAGTGAAGCTTATTTTGAAATTATTACAGATTCCTAGGAAGTTGCAAAGTTAGCGCTCCTGTGTACCTTTCACCCAGGTTTCTTCAGTGGTCCCCTCTTATATAGTTGTTCTACAGCGTCAAAACCAGGAATGTGAGATCGGTGCGGTGTGGATGTGTAGTTTATTAACTCACTGGTATAACCACCACTGCAGTATAGACACAGGCCCTTCTGCCAGCACAGGACGCCCTTGAGAGTCACACCCCACTCGTCCGTCCCTCATCTCCACTGACCTGTCGTTGGTCAGCTCTGTAAGTGCATCATTTCAGGAATGTTGTATAAATGGGATCACACGGTCTGTAACCATTGGGGTTGGCTTTGTTCGCTCAGTACAATCCTGTGGAGACTGTCCAGGTTGCAGGTGTCACTAGTTCGTTCCACGTGTGAATAACTCATTGTCTTGTTTAAGGACTTCTGGGTGGTTTCCGGTTTTTGGCTATTCCAAATAAAGCTGCTATGAACACTCCTTAGGTTTTTGTGTAAACACTCATTTCTTTCCTCTGAGATATCTAGGAGTGCCACTGCTGCATCCCTTGGCGGTTGCACATCGCAACTTTTGCAGGCTGACTGTACATTCCCACGGCAGCGGGAGTGATCCAGTGTGAGTCCTTATTTGGGATTGTCAGCTTTTTTATTTTAGCCGTTTCTGCTAGATGTTTAGTGACCCTTCACTGTGATTTTCATTTGCCTCCCTGTAATCACTGCTGTATGTCTTTTCATGTGCTTATTTCACTTCTCAGAATGTCTGTTCATGGATTTTTGCCCATTTTCTGATTGTGGTGTTTGGGTTATTTTTTATTTTTTATTTTTTTAAGTACTGTTGAGAGTTCTTTATATATTCTAAATAACAATCCTTTGTCAGGTTTTGGGTTTGCAAATATTCTCCCAGTCTAAGTTACTTTCATCCTCTTAACAGGTTTTTTTGTTAAAGAGGTGGCAGGCAGGCAGCAGGCAGGCAGGAAAGGAGGAAGAAGCATTTTACTTACTTTAGTTGCTATTCTCTCCAAACCCCCACATCCCTGCCCTCCACACATACCCATGTCCTGGGCTGTGTGGACTGCACCTCAGGCATGGGCTTAACACCTGACACCAGGGTGCACCAGTAGACATTTTACAGAGCAGAAATTTTTAGTTTTGATGAAGTCGTTTACTGATTTTCCGTTATGAATTGTTTTGGCATCATATCTAAAAATTCTTTACCAAGACCCTGAATATTGTGTCCTGTTTGTTTGTTTTTTCCTGAAATTGTTTAGCTTTATGTTATATTTAAATCCATACACACTTTGAGTTAGTTTTCATATAAGGCTTTTAGTCTAAGGATGCCCAGTTGCTCCAGCACTATTTGTTGAAAAGGCTGTTTTTCTTTCATTGCAACTTTATCACATCATTTGGGCATATTTGTATGTGTCTGCTTCTGCGCTGTCTGTTCCATTGATCTGTGTATCTTCTCTACTAGGCTGTTTTGATGACTATGTCTTAAAATCAGGTAAACCAATTCTTCCCACTTTAGTCTTTTTCTAAGTTGTTTAGCTATAAAATTTTAAATATAAGAACTCTTGCTGGTATTTTGATAGGAACTTCATTAAACTTATTACGGTGTGCTTTCCAATCTATGATGGTCTCTAAATCTTTTATTTCATTCAATGATTTGTAGTTATCAGAATACAAATCCTTATGTTTTGTTAAGATTTATACTTAAGTATGTCATTTGTGAATTATAAATGGTACTTTAAAAAAAAATTTTGGTGGTCACATAGTTGTATGTAGAAATCGGCTTCTCTGTGTTTCATCTTGTATCCTGAGATCTTGCCAAACTCCCTTATTCTAGGTGGGTCTATTCTAGTAGATTCCTTAGGATTTCCTATACAGACAAGGATGTCTGCGTGATAATACTGATGCTTAGGTCCGTCCCACCGCAGGGAATCTGAGTTGGTCTGGACCTTAGGACTTTAAAATTTTTCCCTTGTGATTCTAATAAGCAGCCAAGGCTGAGAACCACTGCTCTTTGAACTTGTTAATGAACAGAGATGCCTTAAACACAAGAGCCAAGTGCCCAGACTGCGCACTCTGCACTCAGGGGCCGTCTTGCTCTCAAGACAGCCCTGGTTATAGACTGGAGCTTCATTGTCCAGGAAGAGAAGACCCTGGACCTGCTGAACCAACCCCCCTAGCCCAGAATAGACAGTAGGCTGTGATGGATAATCAACCAATTTTAATGAACAAAAATATTAATGTGTATAAAGTTCTTTTTGTCAGTTATTTGAGTGTCCCCAGTTTTTAAGATGTCTGCTGCATAGATTTGTATTTGAATTCCATTTCTCATGGCCCCATCGTCTGGGAAGACACTGGCTCTGTCACCACAGGGCAGGAGCTGCCCAGGTGGAGGGAAGGTAGATGGCCCCTGGTGTGGAGCTCTAGTCGGCTTTTTCATATAGTAAAATAGTCTTGTCCTTGGCCTAAGGAGGCCACCAAAGTTAGATTAAACATACTTGCAGCCCAGGTATCTTAATATGTATGTGAGGGAGGCTAAGCCTCATCTTACAGCCCATTCCTCAGTCTCTGCTTTTCAGGACAGAATTAAGATTCACGAAAATTCTGGCGTTTTAAGGACCCAGCCCCGCCAGTAGTACAGGTCTACACTAGTGTGACTTGAAGCTTAAAGGACAGTGAAAGAGGGAGGAACCTTTAGGAGAGCTTGTGTAAAGTTGGGTCCTAAATCTGCCATCAGTTAGCCCCTGAGCCCAGGTGGGCTGAGACAGAGCAGCGCAGCTGCGCGCTCCAGGCACACTGCTCTGATCCAGGGTGGCAGTCGTGCCTGAGGCAAAGTAGGATTACGGGCCACCACCCCAAAATTTGAGTGGGCCACAAGCAATCCCAGCGCCCAGGCACTCCGCCCTACAAGGAGAGCTGCCACTCAGCCAGCTGGAGCGCAGTAGGCAGACTTGACCAAACCTTTGGACAGAGTGGGCACAGGTCCTTGGGCTTAGAGCCTGAGGCAACCAGATTGGTACTGGACTTCGGTTGCAGTGGGGCCTCAAACCTGTTGAGTAGCCCCTTTCCCCACAACAGACTGCCAGACCCAACTCCAGAGTCCCTAAGTCCAAAGTTGCTAGAGCCACTCCAGACACCATCAGGGTTGCTGCTGATGGGACTGGAGAAACCCTGCCCAAAGGCATTGGCCAGTGCAGATGCCTGGCATCCGTGATCTGTTTCAGTTGCCTTGTGTATGTCCTGGAGGGTAGCTGCTAACATGCACTGAATCATCATCCGATAGACTGGCCCTTGTGGGAGACAAGTCTAGTTTCCTAGACTAACTGTCAGTGGACACGCAGTCAAGCACCCAGGCCTGGGTGGCTTGAGGCTTAGGACTTCACTTTCTGCTCCATCCTGGGCTCTGCTCGCCCTCACTGTTCCTCGTCTGGACCCACTTTGTTTCCCACTTACCCGTGGTCCTCAGCCTCCGCCCTTCCAAGTGTGCTGGCAGGGAACACGTCAGCCCTGAGACTCGGCACAGGGAGCCTGCTCATCTACCTGCCAGACTTCGTGCTACTCCTCAGTCCTAGCAGGGATGCCCAAGAGAGGAGTCAGGACTGAGGTTAAGAACCACGGGGCAGAGGGAATACAGGTGCTTGAGTGGCATGGGGATGGAATGGTGGCTTTGAGTGACCCTGCAGGTCAGTTGCCGTCGCTAGCACCGGGTACGAGGGTGCGCGACGTAGGACTGCAGTGCTTCCCGGATGCTCCGCTGCCAGTCTCGTGCCAGCTGTATCGGGGTCATTGAAGCCTGGGGACAAGATGCTGGGTCAGGTCTTGCCTGCCTCTGAGGCAGCCCCCCTCCCCCTGCAGTGCGAGGGCTGGGCCTCAGCCCCTCCCGTCTCACCTCATTCTGCACGCCTAGCTTGGCTCCGTAGAGCAGCAGCACCTTCATGGCTCTGTAGTGACCATGCCGCACAGCCTCATGTAGAGCTGTGTCCCCTTCCTGTTGAGAAAGGAGACACCATTCTCGCCTCCCCATGACCCGAGGAAGGGTCAGGGGCTGTCACTGTCCCCAGTGGAGCTGCCCCAAACTGGAGACCAAGCACCTACCCTGTCCTGTGCATTGATGAGGGCTCCACACGCGATGAGGTGCTCCAGGCAGTCACAGTGCCCTGTGCGCACGGCCACGTGCAGGGGGGTGCCCCGGATCTAAGGGGCCGGTGAGGATTTGCATCCATCCAAGTGGCAAGGCCTCACCCCAGCCCCCAAAGGGCCGTGCTCTCAAAACAGCAGCCACTATCATGCACACTCACCCCACAGCCCTGTGCCCCTTACCTTGTCCCGGGCGTTGACCTGGGCTCCCTGGTTAAGCAGCTGTTCGAGGATGTCCAAGTGTCCTCCGCGGCAGGCCCAGAACATGGGCGTCCTGTCCAACTGCAAACAAAAGCACAAGGTCCCCTGATGTGCTGCAGTGCCAGGCAGGACTGTGAGGACAGGCCTGCCCTGGTTCTCACCAAGTCCCGAGCGTCCACAGCAGCACCTGACTCCAGCAGCTTCTTCACAAGCTGGCTGTGACCCTTCAGACAGGCCCAGTGCAAGGCTGTGCGGTGCAGCTGCGGGCGGAGATGGGAGATGAGCAGAGGAAGCACAGCTACCTGCTGGAAGTTCCACCTAGGTTCTTTCCAGTGCTGGGTTCCCTGATCAGAGGTGCTCCTCTGCCATGCAAAAGGCTTCTCTGTCCTGGCTCAGGAGGTGCCCCAGAAAAGTCCTGCCCTTCTGCAGGCCAGGACTAGAACTTGCTGAAGACAGCACCTTGGCAGCTGCCATCAGATTCACAACCACCCCACCCCACCCCGACTACCTTGTCATGGGCGTTGGGGTCCCCTCCGTCTGTCAGGTACTTGTCAACCAGGGCCTCCTGGTTCTCAGCAGCTGCCTTCAGGAACAGCCCCAAGTCCACAGGCTCCCTGTGAACCTCAGGCTGTGGCTAGGTAAGTTGAAGGACAAGACCCAGTCAGTCACCAGAAACGGGCCTCTCAGCGCCAGCCTAGCCAAGTGGTTCTCAAAGGACTGGCTGAGCGCCGGCACACTGTTAGCTTGTACAAATAAGAGATTAAAAAACCTGCCCCTCGCAGTCTGGCTGGCTAGGCATTTAGGGGTGGGGGTGCTGAAGGCGTGCCTCCCTCCGAAGTTTATGTTGACATCCTAACCCCAGTACCTCAGAATGTGACCTTATTTGGAAACAAGGCCGTGGCAGCTGTAATTGGTTAAGATGAGGTCATGCTGGAATGAAGTGCTCCCTAATGCAATATGACTAGCGTCCTTACAGAAAGAGGACATTTGGACACAGGCACGAACCCAGGGAGAAACCCGCATGGAGATGAATGCAGATACTGTGATACATCGTCACGTCAAGAAGTCCCAGACTGTGGCCAGAGGCCAGGGGACAGGTGTGAGCGGATTCTCCGCAGCCCTGGAAAGGAGCAGTCCTGCTCCTATTCCCCTCCAGACTGTGACATGACTTTCTATCATTCAAGCCCCACGGCGGGACACTTACATGCCCGGTACATGAGGGTGGAGGGTGGGGGCCACGGTGATGGGAGTTCTCCCTCGTGAACTCAGCCCTTTGGGGGTCTACGTCTCACCTTAACCACGGGCTCGGGTGCCCTGGGGGGGACTCTGCGTTTCAGTTTCAGTCGCTTTTCTCTCCGTCTTTGAACCAAGTTTTCCAAGTCCGCCAGAGTCTCCAGATTAACTCTAGAACTGTTAAACCGTTCAAGCTGGGGCGAAAATGGGCAGAACTCAGACCATGCAGCCATCAGCCACTGGCCACAGGCGCTTCGGGCAGGCTCATCTGCCCTGCCCTGCCCACAGAGGAGACTAGCAGCTCAGCCTGTCAGGCCCCAAACCCCAGGCTCCCCAAGGCCCTCAGTGCCCACACCACACCGGCCTCCTTGTCCCAGTCACTCACTCTCTTCTTTTTCTCTTCTTCCAGCCTCTGCCTCTCCCGGGCCTCGGCCTCTTGGGGTCCTAGCCTGCCAGGCCAGCTTTCAGGATCAGGAACACCATGTCCGTATCCCAACACTTTCCTTTCATCTCTTTCTCCACTTACCTGTAGGAAGAGGATAAGGATAAAATTAGGAGGAGCCCTTAGGAAAACAGTTCAGTACAGGGGGGTCCTGACAAGAGCTAACGTAGATTCCTGTTTGGGATCCGAGAGTTAACCTGACTCTTTGGGGAGCTTCCTGGCATATTGGAGTGTTGTCATGTTCCCTGATACCTGTGGTGGTCACTGGCTCTCAGCCGTGGTGTCACCCAAGGCCTGTGGGATCACTGACTGCCACCTACCCTGTCCTGTCAGCAGGAACAGTGTTGGGAGCATGACACCATGTCTATTTATACTGCTGGGCCTGTGGCCAGGTAGGCTCAGGGCAGATGACACCTCAGCTTCCCTTGTGGGTGGTTGTCCTCTTATACCATAGGGACACCTGACCTCACACTCGGGGACAAAGGAGATGGGTCCTGGATAAAATTCTGAATTCCTGTGATCAAATCTTCGCTCTTCATAAAGCTGTTTCTTCATTGGTAAAATAGAGCCAAATTAACACTTACCTCATGGTCCTGCAAAGATGAAATGAGTTATGGGACTTGTGCTGGGGGCAGAACCTGCCATACAACGATCCATTCTTTCTTCCTCCCCAGCCGCCCCCCTGGAGTTCAGGAGCTGGGGGACACTGAATAAGCATGCTGGAGGGATAGGAAAGGTCGGAGCAGTTGTTCCTTTCTAAAGCAAACTCTGGCAACCAAACACTTCTCAAGCCTACAAGTGCCTCCTGGCAGAGTCCAGACCACCAACTTGAGGCCCCTGGGCAATGTGACATCCTGGACCTCACTGTCCTCCATGCCCCACCTCACCAAAACAGACATCCCAGAGTGTCTCTGGTATCAGTTTCACTACCCAGAACTCAACAGCACTGGTCTGCCTCTAATCTCGGTAGCCAGGCCCCCTGAGCCTTTCTAGAGCATTAGCCAGCATGGTAGCCAGCACCCCAGCCACACTCCTGTCCTCCAGTGTAACCCACCATTTTCTGTTTCTCTTTTCCCATTGCAGTCCAGAGCAAAACTCACTGAACTCAAGGTTTTGTTTTTGTTTTAAGGAAAGATGCAGGAATGAAGGTGAGTAGGCAGACAGGGAGTGAAAGGAAGCAGCAGCACCTTATTTACATTTACCTGTTCATACTGCTTCTCCCGGGGACTCGAACCCCAGGGGTATATGGCCTGCATACTTTGGAGGTGATTGACTTAACCACTGCTCCACTAGGGTGCATGGGATTCAAGGATTTTTATATCTATCATCACCTGACATCTTTTCCATCATTTCTCTCGTCTCTAGCCCCCTTCTCCACCTCACTGAGAACTGAGCAAACCAGAAAAAAATGGCACGGTTTGGTTCCTAAAGCCTGACCCTCAGGCACAGCAAGAAGCTGCCTGTCGTCCTCGAGCCACCTGACAGAGGGACAGTCTGGGTCCCTGACGATCGCCTGGCCCCCCGCCCCTCAGCCCCACATCCTTACCAACTGCTGGATGCTGATCAAGTCCATGGTCCCCCTGCTCTTCACACCCCCAGTGAAAGGAGTTGTGCTGTGCACCGTTTTATAGGCGAGCTGTCTCCTGGGGGGCAGGGCAGGGCAGGACAGAGTCTGGCGCCTGGGCGAGATAACTCTCTGGCTCTGTAACACCAACCAAAATACCCTGGTGGGCATGCAGCCCGCTGGCTGCAGGAGGGGCTGTTTTGAGCTGAGTCAGTTGCATCCTCAGATGCCCAATATCCTGCACCTGTGCCAGCCCCCACACATACACCTACTCAGGATCAATTCGACCAATAAAACTGGGAGGCCTGCAAGGTCTGGAAGGCCTGGGCTACCAGCCCAGATTCAAGGGGAAATATTTCTCTTTCTGCTATGTCTAGTTGCCACTGATGAACAAGTCAAGCATCAGCTTCCACGTTGCCGTAGGTCTGACTGCCTGAGAGTGCCGAAGACCCAGCTGGCCTGTCCTAGCCCAAGGTCAGAGTCAGATCGGAGAGGCTGACCTCTGCCTCAGGAATCCACAGCACCAATATGAGGAACTTGGGGTTTTAAGTGATTTTGCAACTTCCAGCCAGTTTCAAGGCTGATCTCCCCGTTCTTGGGGGTGTCCTCCGCAGGCACCCTCCCTCCTCCTCAGCACTGCAGGCTGCACCCCATCAGGAGCCAAGCCCAGCCTGTCATCGCACCTCATGCCTCCTGGATTCGTCTGTGCCCACAAGCAGGTCCCCTACTGGATGCTCTCCTGAGCATGAAGCATGCCCTCCCAGGAAGGAGAGACCAACATCTGCTCCAGTCCCAGCAGAAAATGTTAACTGCTCATCTGGTCGCAAAGCAATCAGTTGCAAACCACTGAAGTCAAACTTCCTAATTCTCCCTAATATACCTCCCATGCCCTTCACCCAGCTGGGCCTTGAACTCTGCCTTGACCTTTGAGAGGAAATAGGATAGTTCGTAAATAGGACTCTGGAATTGGAGCAACCTGAGCAGAGATGCCCCTGGGGGTGGGGGGAGTGCAACAACTCCAGCAAGGGCAGCCCAGTCCCATCCACAGTGGGCTTCTTGGTAATACTTCAGGTTTTGAGACTTGAAGAACTCCAAGATTTTTAAAGAAACCATCCTTATGCTTTTGTCAAAGGTGATTTCTTGCTTTGGGGTATGAGGAAAGAAAGAGACTAGAGGAGAACAGACAAAAGTAAGACTTTAGCTCTGGAATCCACTGTCAATCACTGACAACACTCTCTCTCCTTCAATGCACCCTGGCAGAGCAGTGGTTAGGTCAATCACCTCCAAAGGATGCTGGCCACGTATCTCTGGGTTTGAGTCCAGGGCCTGTGGGGAAACAATCAGTGTGAACAACGAAATGAAAAATTAAGTGCTTCTTCCTCTTCTCTCTTCCTGTTTGTCGCCTTCTGTCTTCATGCTCGCTTGCACTTTCCCTTAAAAAAAAAAAAAAAGAATTCCTCTTCTTTAAAATTCAAGGATGAACATATCGAAGATATTTTTAATTTACAGGCTACATCTGAAATCTCAACAAAACCAGTTTCTCCCACATGAAATTAGTTGGCATAACTGACATCAAAAGTTACTTTGTAAGAGTCAATAAAATTCAAGACCATCTTGATTGACTACTCTCACCAGTGGTCCAGGGGAACCATAGATACCAGTTTACTATCTATCCTGCCATCTTTGCTGTGTATTCTGTGTACGTACACACGTCCTATAGCTCTTTTTATTAGGCCTCCTGCGTGATCATGACTCACGCTGGTTCTGTGTTAGCACATGCCATCCTCCAACCACGTGTGTACCAGTTAGCTCCCTCCGCTTCTCTGCACTCCACCCCTGCGCTCGTGCACATTGCTGCAAAGCCCCTGTGACAAACATCTTTGTGCACACGTACAGTTCTCTAGGTCGATACAGAGAAATCCAATTATAAGCCCTGCACATTTAAGTTTTATGGCATGCCTGGTGGCCTAGTGGATAAGGACATTGGACATAGTCCACATATATCCCAAGGACCCAGGTTCAAGACTAGGGCTGGGGGGGTGAGGGGTGAGGGGTGGGGGGTGGGGGGTGGGAGCAAGCAAGGTGGACAAATTTTTTTAAATGAATAAATGTTTGTTTCTCCTCTCTGTTCCTGCCTGCCTGCCTACTCGCCTTCATTCTTGCCTGCACTTTTACTTTTTTTTTAAATACATCACCAATTTGCCATTGCAGCTACTGTACCAATTTCCATGAATAGATATTAACAAAGTTCAGACAAGTAACAGCATAAAGGATATATCTGTATGTGTGTGTGTATGTATAAAGCAATGCAAAATAAAGCGATAGTACCTTTTAAATCTGACTAAAATTAATGCAATTATGGCATAAAAACAAGTTTTGCTCAGGTTTGAGGGATGTACCAGGAACCCTCTCCACAGAGTCCCTCATTTAACCCACAATGACTTCAAGGCAGCCCCTAGTAGAAGCGTTTTCTAATAAATAAGAAAACAGCGACAGTCAGGTAAACTGACTGACTTGTATCAAGGTCACTCAGCTAAAAAGCAACTTTTAATTTGTCATATATTCCATAGTTTCTTCTAATACTTACACAGGTTCTTTTTTACTTTTTCATATTTAGGTCTTTAATCAAAATTTACTTTTGTGCATGGGATGAGGGAAAGATATAACTTTATTTTTCCAAACAGGTAGACATTTGAACTCATTTAGAATATGAGCATCTGTCCAGAACGAGCGCCTGCAGCCTCACCGCATCTACTCCATTGCTTCGGGGTGGCCAGAATGGGTCTTCTGGGGTCTTTGGGCCTCCGTCCCTACCACCCGCCGCTGCAGCAGGGACGCTGACCAGGCAGGGCGTGGAAGGCTAGTCTGTGTCGTGGTGCATGCAGCCAGAGGCAGAGGCGTGAGAGTCAGCTGGCCGACAGGTCCCGCAGGTCACTGTTACAGGGCAGCAGGTCGCATGCCAGCCGAGCCTTCCGGTCCCGGACAGCCTTCAGGGTGGGGCTGTGCTGCAACAGGAGGGAGCAGATGTCCACGTGACCCTTCTCGGCAGCCTGTGGGGAGAGAGGCCTGAATCAAAGCCAGGCCCCAGGGCCCTGCTCCCTCTTGCTCAGCTTCTGGGGATCTCTTGCTCCATAAAGGGTCTCAAGGAAATGGAGATACTGGCTGTTGTGTGTAGTTCTCCTAATTCCTGTCAGATTCCAATGACCTTGACAGGTTTGGTGGAGCACTCTTGAACGATTCTTGCTGTTAGCCTGAGTGTTTCTTTCTTGTGTCCTTTGCCTAGTGGCCATTCTTTACCCAGACCTGCACATTAAAAATAAGTATCAGCGGATCCTGACACAGTAGCAGTTGGGCGCAGTCCACATACATCCCAAGGTCCTGGGGTTGTGTCCTGGGGCCAGTGGGAACAACCAAGATGAACAACTATCATAAACATCATGTGCTTCTTCCTCCTTTCTCTTCCTGCCTGACTCTGGTCACCTTCACTCCAGTCTGCACCTTTCCTTCAAAAAAAAAAAAAAAAAATGTATAGACCCTTGGGTCTCTAAGCATCTTCTACAAAAGGTTCAGATCATGCAGAGTGCTGGGCACTGTGGGCACAAGACACATCTGGCACCGCGCCTGGCCCCTGGGGACTCCCAGATGAGCAGAGAAAACCGTGCCCAGGTTCCCAGTTTCCTCCTGAGACAATGACCTAGTGTAGATGCCAATTTCTAACCTGTCTGCCAAAAGTAACCATGTGATTTACATAAATGATCTTATTTAGCTTTCGCAGTAACTATCAGAGGTGAGAACTATCATTATTACCATTTTACAGATGAAGAAATGGTGCCTTACAAAAAGTTAAGCGCCCTGGTGGAGTAGCAGTTAGGTCACTCTCCTCTGAAGGAGTGCAGGTCACACACTCCTAGGTTCCAGTCCAGGTCCAGAAACAACCACTGTCAACAACTAAATAAAAATAAAATAAAATGCTGCTTCCTCCTCTCTCTTCCTGCCTGCCTACTTGCCTTTATTCCTGCCTGCACCTTTCCTTGAAAACAAACAAAAACCCAAAAACCATTCAGCAAGTTGCCTAAGGTCACAGAGCCGTGGTGACCCGGGGATTCTAGTCCAGGTCTGTCTGACCTTAAAGTCTGCACCCTTACAACTGTGATTCCAGTACAGTCCCTACTCATCCCGTCAGATAAACTGATAGACCACAGAGCTTCACTTAGAGAGAGAATAAAGTTATTATTAGCAACCACCATTTCAAACTGGAATCCAAGCAAGTCCTACCGGTGGCTACAGACCTGGGGGGTCGGGGGTCTGTGCTGCCTCAGTTCAGGCAGTGGCACAGCTGTGGGACGCCTTCCAAATCATTCCTTACAAAAAAAGTACCAATGTTTGCAAACAGTTTATTTTAAAAGAAAATAGGATTATATTCCTCACTCATTTTCTTTCTCTGAATCGGAGAATAGGACTGGAGATGCATGGAAAATGCCACAAGCTGGAGGAATACCGGCCAGGTACCTCCAGGGAGCGTCTTATCTGTAAACACTCATCAGTAGGTTGTGGCGGTACAATGTCTGAGCAACACCAGTTAGGAGATTAAGAAATAAACCATCTGCCTCTCCCAGTGGTGAGGATCTGAAAACAAAGTCCAGTGCTCCCCTGGCATCTGAGCTAAGTGCTGGGGCTGCGGCAATAAGCAAGGTCATCCCCACTGTCTAATGAAGGAGAGAACTCCGATGGCGAATTTCAAGGGGAAGAAGGGTTCGAAGTCAAGTAGGGGATGCTCTGGGCACAGAGTTGGGTGACCCTGTGTCTAGGAACAGGAAGGCTCCCTGAGGGTGTGATGTGGACGCTGAGGTCTGGGAGGTAGTTGAAAAAGAGCAGCGGGACGAGTGTGCGATGCCAGGGGACAAGAGCCCAGATCACCTGGAGAGGCAGGCGGGAACCTGAACCCAGAGGGCCTGATTACAACTGCTTTTTAAAACCATCACCACGCGCAACCTATTGGAGTTAGTGGTCAGGTCAGCGGCCTCTGGAGGAGTGCAGGTCACATACATCCCAAGGCGTCTGCTTATGTCCTGGGTCAGCAGGGAAATAACCAATGTGAAAAACTAAATTAAAAAGTGAAAAACCTCCCCACTCCCTCTTCCTGCCTGCTCCTGCCTACTCACCTTCATTCCTGCCTGTGCCTTTTCTTAAAAAGACAAATGAACAACAACAACAACAAAACCCAAACAAAAGACCCATCGCTTTGGGAGGAAAATCAAGTGGACGTAAGAGGAATAAACGTACGCAGACACTCCATAAATATGTATGACCTGCTTCTCAAAAAGGCACAGGAAATGGGTAAAAGTAGGTACTTTAAGGGATATAACCCAGACAAGAGAGAGTAAAGGATACGTGGAGAGGAAACTCATTTTCATGGTTACTGTTTTGCATTCCTCAAACTGTTTGCCATGTGTAGGTATTTCTAATCAGAAAAAAGTTTAATCAGTCTGGTTATAGCCTGGAAAGAAGTCAGCCGGGATAAACGAGAGTAGGTACAGGTTTCAGAAACCTAATTACAGGGGAAAACATTCATGACACCTCACTCGAGGGAAGAAAAATGACACTATACATTTAATTTAAAATTACTTGCACTGGAAAAGTACATAATAATCCTAAAGGGAAGTCTGGTGAGCACTGAGATTACAAACGATTCTTCTTCACTATGATATGCTTTTCTGTTTCCCCCATGTTTTCTGCAGTGAACATATCCCAACTCTTGTAATGACAAAAACTCAGTTATTGGAGGGGGAGGGACATACCTTATGCAGACTGGTCATGCCATCGTCGTCTACCAACCTGGGGTTGGAGCCATGGGAGAGCAGAAGTCGTGCGATCTCAGTGTGCCCGCAGTAGCTGGCCCGGTGCAGAGCTGTGGCTCCCCCGTGGGTTTGGGCATCACACTTGGCCCCACTTTCCAGCAGGAACTGGCAGACGGCATAGTGCCCATTGCGGCTGGCATAGTGCTGCAGGGAGCAGAGATGAAAGTCACTCACAGAACCAGGCAGGTGACCAGGGTGCTGGGGCGAGAGGCCTGGCATGACCTCAGGGGTCACCCCCATTAGCTGTGGGACCTGGGCAAGCGTCTGCATTTGTAGCATCAGTTTCTTCAACTGCTTGATATGAAAATGAAATGAAATCACTGATATAAAACACTCACAGTAATTTCAAAAGCTCAGGTTCACAGGAGGATTCAAACAGAAACTTGCTGGGAGAGAACAAAGAGAGGGAAATCCCCCCACCCCAGAATCAGGTCTGTCCTCTAACCCCATCTTCCTCCCCAGCTCACCAGAGCAGTGTAGCCAGCCGAGTCAGGCTGACTGGGGTCTGTTGCATTCTGAATAAAATACTTTACTCGGCCAAGGTCTCCATTCAGGGCTGCTGACCAGATTCCTGTGGAAACATGACCAGAGCACTGAACGATGCTGAAGGCTGGGGACTTCCAGCACTTTCTTTGCCTCTGCGCCTGTTTTCTCATCTATAAAATGAGGAATTCATTCGACAAATATTAACCAAGCACCTCCTCTATGCCAAGGATTATTCTAGGTGCTGGTGACATAGCTGTGAGCAAGACCAACAAGGGGCTGTCTAATATCTATAGGCAGCAGTACAGAGCAGATAAAGAAACCCCTTCTTTCTCTTCACACACACATGTTGGATAAAGTAATTGTTTTAAAGTATTAGAATATATAATCAAATTCAAAAGCAAGGAAAGGAAATTTCCAGTTGCCAGAACAAGGTGGAAACCACTGCCAAGTGGTGAACAGGCATGGGATCTATAGAATCCAGAGAATCCTCAAAACTGGACGCACATCTCAGGGTCTGTGGCTCAAATGCCAAGCAGGGTTGGGAGCAAAGGCCGTGGCTTGGCAGGGAGCTAGACAGCGTGAGATGGGGGTAGGAAATGCGGCATCAGGGATGCACTGGGAATGGAAAATCCCTCTCCTGCCCTGACTAGCAGCAGGAAGCAAGTTGCCATTCATTCAGCAAATGTGTACTGAATACTTACTATGTGTCTGGCACTGTTTTAGGTATCAGGGTCAGCTGAGAATATGACCTGAAACCACCATCCCCACCTCACGATTTTGGCCTACAGAGCTTATATTTCATTAAAGGAGTCAGATAAGAGACAAAATAAATGAATTCAGTCAGGTGGTGCTAAGGGCTCTGAAGAAAACTAAAGTGAACTGGAATAGAATGAAAAAATAGAAGGGAGCAAGCAGTGGTTGAAGATGGCATCTCTGGAAATGGGGCATTTGAACAGAAGCCTAAAGGAAATGAGAAAAGGCACTATTTTGAACAGGTGTGAAAAGACTGCCAAAAAAAAAAAAGAAGAAAAAGAAATATAAAAAATCAGATAGCTTGATCTATGTAATTTGAAGGTGTAGAACTTCTATCTATATTATTTTTTTAGAGAGCAGCTCCCCAAGCCATGAATCTGTAATAATCCGAACCTATAAAACAAACAAACTGATCCATCTAAGCCAGAGCAATCAGGCAAGAAAATAAATAAGGCATGCCCAGGTGGCTCAGACAAAATAAAAAATAAACAAACAGGACTACAACCTAAAAGGCATCTGCAAAGCAAAGGAATGAAATGACAGCCAAATGAATGGGTGAAGATATTTGCACATCATACATTTGACTAAGGAGGGTTAATAGGCAAGATATAGATATGACAGACAGATCTGGGTATGTCATACAACTTACTAACAAAAAACGAACAACCTAATCAATAAATGGGCAAAAGATCTGAATACACACTTCTCTAAAGACACACAGATGGCTACCAGGTATTTGGATAAAATGCTCCACCAGCCCCTATTGTTAAGGAAAAGCACATCGAAACCACAATAAGGTGCAGAGAAGGGGAACCTTGCATACTGTTGGGGGGATGTAAACTGGTACACCCACTATGGAAATTGTATGGAAGTTTCTCAAAAAGTTAAAAATAGAACTACCATGTGGTCAGCAATCCCACTTCTAGATTATTCATCCAAAGAATATGAAAAAATGAGTTGAGAAAACCCTGTGTTCATTGCAGCACTATTTACAATAGCCAAGCGATAGAAACAACTTAAGGGCTCATTGACACATGACTGGACAAAGAAGATGTACACAATGGAATACTAGATTTTATGAAGAAGATGAATATCTTGCCATTTTCAACAGCATGGAGGGGGTTACGCTAAGTGAAACTAGAGGAGAGTATGCTAAGTGAAATAAATCAGAAGGAAAAAGACATATACTGGATGATCTCACGCATGGAACATAAAGAAATAAAGCAAAAGAACAGACAAAATTAAACAAAAACTAACCCTTGGACACTGGCAACAGAACAGGTATCACTAGAGGGGCAGGGTGACAGGTGGGGGCAAAGGTACTGAGGTCTAATTGGCAGTGGTAGAGAATTAATATAAATTTGGTGGTGGGTGTGGTGTGACATCATATCATGAAGAACAAACTTACACACGTAAAGCTTACATAATGTAAAACACTGTCACCTCAATTAAAAATGTATTATAAAACAAAAACTTATGCAGAAAAAGTTAACGTTTTAAGCACCATGCGCAGGCATTTTTTTTTTTTTTCCTTTAAAGGAAAGGTACAGGCAGGAATGAAGGCAAGCAGAGGTAAGCATGAAGAGAGAGGAGAAAGAAGCATTTTATTTATTTCTTCATCTTGGTTGTTCCCGCTGGTCCTGGGATACAAACCAGAGTCCTCTGCATCACCAGGCTGTGCTGCAGGCAACCTCATTTTTTTTTCAAAAAAAGCCCTATTAAAATGCCTCTCCAAGCCAGTCGAGATGTCTTACAAAAGAGGGCACAGCTGTGAGAAAAAAAGACTAAAAGCTGAGAAACAAGAAGCTATTCAGTGCATGTGACACAGTCAGCAAATACAGCAATAGGAAATTGTATGCCATGATGGCATATACAATTAGCCTTAATGGCATAATCAAAAATACTTTAAAACAAGAGTGTTTAATATTTTTAAAGAGATAAAGGGATGGAATCCACAAATTAACAGAACATTGGGGGTGGGGTGGGGTGGGGTGGGGAGTCCTGCAAGGAGGAAGAGGAACCAAACAGGCAATTTTGAAACAAATACAGATAAATAAAAAAGTAGAATTATTGAAATAAAACAGATGGTTGAACAGTACTGCTGACCCAGTTGAAGAACTAATAATTTGGAAGTCACCCAGAATGCAGAATGGTAAAGATAAAGATATTCAAGAGAGATAAAGAAATAGGACGACAGAATGCATCAACATATGTCTAAATAGGGGTTCCAAGATCAAAAAGAGCGAGAAACTGTATAGAATGCGAGGCAATGTTTGAAGATACAACACCTGAGAATTATCCAGAAGTAAAAACAATCCTTAGTCCTCAATTTAAAAACAAATCACATAAAATCCAAAGGAAGATTAATAAAACCAAATCTAGCATGATGCAATGACCAAACACCAAGAACAAAAAGGACAGTTACAAGTTACCACAAAGATCATTACCCATCGAAAAATAACATCACCAAATTCTTAACAATTGTACAGACACAAGCTATAGTATTTGCAAAGGACTGAAGAGGGAAAAACGGCCTAGATTTTAAAGCTCAGCTAAGCACTGGTGTCTACAAACGCGCTGCAGGGGGCGTGGCAGGCTCGCTGAAAAAGCTATTAAAGGCAGCACAGACACCAGAGCCGGCCTGAGCTCCCCAAGGTCGCGGCAGCAGTTACCCACATCACCGCTTCGGTTTCCCTACTTGCAGGCGAAACGAGGAATCATACAAGTTCCAAAGTGGCTGCACCAATTTACCTTCCTACCAACAGTTCCCTGCTAATAAGCTTGAGCATTTTTTCCATACGGCTTTTGGCCACCTGTACGTCTTCTAATGGCTTGTGCCACATTCCCGGCTGGCTCTCAGGCAGGCGGGAGCCGTGGCCCACTGCCAACTCGCGCTCCGCAGAGGCCAGAAGGCCCAGGTGCCGCCCCACGCACCCCCGGGGCTCAGGTTGACAGCGCCGGGAGCCTCCCGCCCCGGACCGCTGGGGCCGCGCTCCCGATCACCTCTCTCGAAGTCCATCTCGTCCAGCGTCTGCTGCACGCCGGGCGCCGCACAGGGGTGGGAGCAGCAACGGCCGTCCGCGCAGGACCGCGGTGCAGCCATGTTGGCTTCAGACCGGCCCACCAGCAGCCAGTGCGCAGCTACGACCGAAGGGCGAGCGAGCTGGCGGGTAGGACGAGGATCCCGTCCGCACGCACGCTGGGCGGGGCCGACCCCTCGGCGTCAGCAAATGCCCGGCTCAGCACCCCGCTGGGGATTAACCAGTCCAGCCTGAGCTGGAGAACCAATAGCGGCAACGGGGCGGGGCTTGGTAGCTCAGGAACCAATGGGAACGGTGGGACGGGATTTACATAGCTGGGCCGCGCCGCGAGACGGCCGCGCGAGGGCGTCCTAGGTTAAGCAGAGGTCTGAGGCGCTGTGGCGCGGTCGGGGCACCTCCTACAGTGTGGGGACAAGGCCGGAGGCCCGATTGAGAGCTTTTATGAGACACTTGCAGGAACCCAATCCTTTGTCCCACCGGGCTAAATCGTTCCATCCCTCTTCTCCCAAGAAGCCATCTCACCTCCGAGGTGGTGCGGTGACTGCTTGAAAGTCCTCATCTCTTTACCATGCACCGTGTATGGGGGGGGTGGGGGTGGGGGGTGTGTGTGTGTGTGTGTAGTTTAATAACTTTTTTTTTTACTATTTTATAGCGGTAACGTTTTTTACAAATGAAAATAAACTCGTCTAGGTTCCCCATAGGTGCATTTTCCCCATTCCTCAGATATGTCAACACACCCTGCCCTCCACCACATCACCAAGTGTTTGTCACCACTGTCCAGTGGACCCAACTTGCGTTGCCATTAGGAGCAACTGCACATAAGTCCAAGGCGTAGGGACAAGACCTTGGTGGCGCTGACTCTCCCGGTCCCGCAGTGGAAGCCTACAGATGATGTTCAGGGCACCGCCAGAACAGCCCGGCATTTCCCCAGACCTGTTAAGTGTACAGATACTTGACTTCCAGTACATCAGCGGGCACGAATTGATAGGCTTGGTGCACACTAGGTGGCAATGAGGAAAGTTCCACATCGATGGACCATCTAAGACTAGCATTCCTGGAAGCTGGAGGCTGGAAATGTCCTCCTCTGAGCTAGTTGGGAGCGCCATCCCCACACAAGCCAGTCTACACTATCTCCAGTTGGATTCTAGGACATCCCCTCCTTCAGGGCCTTCACTCCCACTTCCCCGCCCCAGAGTTCTGGGAAGGCCGGCCCCTCTCCTGTCTTGACTTCCAATGTTCTGACTTCTCCCTTTGGCCAGAAGCCAATGCTGGTTCCCAAGAGGCTGTGGCCCTGGTCCAGTTCCCAGCCCCACGGTCACCACTGTGGGAAAACACTGGAGCCTGGGCTGTCCCCCTCTGGAGAGTGGCACAGGCAGGAGGGGACCACAGAAAGGAGAGCTACCCAGGACCTATGGGGGAAGGGGATGGCAGTCCAGCCTCACTCAACCCACAGGAAGCTTCTCTCTTGGCACCCAAATGTCTTCTCCACATCAGTTTCATTTTCTCCATTTTATTTGTCAATATAAAAATACTCAAATATTTACAACAAATAAATACGCAGGGACACAAATAAGTTACACTGTTAGGCGCCCTCCTCCTAGGGCTGGGAGAGGACATGCCTCTGTCCACAGCATACCCACCCCCTCTCCCTCCCCCCCACCCCCACACACCTTTCCCAGCCCTATAAAGGAGGACAAGTATAAAATACCACTGAACCCTGGGGCAAGTGGGAAGCCCCTCCCACCCCACACACAGGAGGCTCCATCTCCCTCCCCCCAAAACATTCACAGCCCTAGGAGCAGGACTAGGCCCACCCCAGAGCCCTGCGCTCCCCCAAAGGGGCACACACCCTGCCCAACCCACCCCCATATGTACATCACTACCCCCACATTGGGGACAGGAGGGAGCAGGAGAAGCAAAGTGTTAACGACCCCTTCCCCTTCATAGTTCCAATGACTCACCAGGAAGACCCCAGGCCAAGGGAAGACTTGACAGAAACAGGAACTGTCTCACACATACACACACACGCGCACACACACGCACGCATGAACCCACATCTCCAACTTCTGCCTTGAAAAGTTTTGGCTGCTGGGGTCGCATGTGTCTGTGATTCACAGCCTCTCACAGGGGAGAAGATGCCTTCTGGTGAGCCACATCAAGTGGCAGTGCTCGTGCTGAGCAGAGCAGGTCCTCATGGCTGGGCGGATGCTGGGCAGGGTCTGTCCCAGGCAGAGCAGGTGCCCATGCCATGTCCCTGAGGTAGCTGGTGCCTGTGCAAAAGTAGGGGCTGCACCTCCCATGCGTGGGGGTTCCCCTCATACGGAGGACTCCTCGGGGTTGGAGTCAGGCAGTGGCTGTCGCTGCTGCAATTTGCGCCTCAGTTCATCAGCGAGCTCAGGCAGGGGGTGCCCGAGCCCGCCCCGGTCCTCCCCTCCTAGTTGTAAGCGCACGTAACCATTGGCATTTGAGTTCCGCCCACCCCCCAAGTGAAGCCGTGTGGGAGACGGCAAGGGCTGGCCAGGGATGCCAGGAGGTGGAGAAGGTGGCCCAGCCCCAGGCTGGCACCGGGCGTGTCCAGGCACAATCTTGAGGGAGCCGTCCGAATAGTAGTAGCCAACAGGATCCCAGAGTTTCTCGTCTGTCTCAGGGCCAGGCCGAAATGGGGGGCTGTTGGGCTCCTTGGGCAGCTCCAGAGGGTACACCAGGGTTCGCTCTGCCGCCTTGGCGCCCTTCTCCAGCTCCTCCCGCAGCCGCCGGCGCAGTGACAAGACCAGCAGCAGCAGCACCACGCACACTGCCCCCAGGGCCACCACAGCCAGCCACACCAGCCCCAGGTTTTCCAGGGGTGCTCGGGCCTCCAGGGTCACTGACGGGCTGGCCAACACTGCCACGAGGTAGCCTTCAGCAGCCAGCCGGGCGCCCTGCTCCTCTGAGAAGCAGTGGTAGGCCCCAGCATGGCGGGGCTGGGCAGCCATCACAACCAGGGCCTGCAGTTGAGCATCATAGAGGAAGGAGCCGGGCTGTTCCGCGGGCAGGTCCCGGCCCCCAAAGGTCCAGCGAGCATGGGCGAGGTTAGACGAGAGGCGGCAAGGCAGCACCAGGTCCGTGCCTGCCACCACTGTGATGTTTCTAGGCGTGAGCCTGACTGTAGTGGCAGAGAGAGGCCAGAGCAGAGTTAGTGCAGGGAAGCCTGGGCCAGGGAGATGCGGACACTCCAGGGCCCATCTGCGGGGAGCAGGGGACACAAAAGACAGCTCACCTTTCTTACTGCCATGGAAGTTACAAATGCTCGAGGTGTCTGACACCGTCACATGCTGGATCAGCAGGGACCTGGTGGGGAAAGCAGGGTCCGTCATCATCCTGCCCTCCCCTCTGGGTCCCAGCACCTTAAGAGCCCCACTCACCCAGAGTGGCCCCGCACAGCCACGCAGCGGCTGGTGTTGACGTTCCACGCGCAGTAGGGGTCCCGAGAGAGGATGCAGTCTGCACAGGAGTGGTACTTCATGCAGTCGGCCAGGGGTAGCTGCACCAGCTGAGAGCGGGACCCAGCAAAGAGCAGCTTCTACAAGAGGAGTGGGATGCTTGAGGGTCAGGGGCTGCACCTGCTGTGACTGCAGGGAGCACAGGGCCAAAGGGGCAACGGGAAGAAGAGGGTGGTCTCAGGGTGCATGCCGCCAGGGGAGTACTACCAGGCAGACGCAATCCTAAGCCCCGTGCAGACGTGACCTTATTAGAAAGGAAGGTAGACTTAGGAGGCTGGAGGTATAATCTCTCCCTCTCCCTCTCCAGGACAGTACAAACAGAAGAGGAAATTCAAGTCAAGGAGGTGTGCTAAGTGCCTCCCATCATGGTGTGTGGACACCACGTGGCAGGTTCCACTGGGTTACTACCTTGCTCCGGGACAGGACCAGGCTTTCCACAGGCTCCTGGTCAAACACCTGCAACTCCTCGATCAGGTGGATCCAGGGCCCCAGGCTCACAGCCTTGATCAGCCAGCCATCCCCTGTGGTAGGAAAAGGGTTAGGAGAGGGCACAAGGGCCTTCCCAGCCTCCACTGCTGTGCCCGCACACCCTACCTGTGCCAATGAACAGCACTGTGTAGGTGGCTCCGGTGAGCCCCGTCACGCGGTCGGCCGCCAGCTGGGTGAAGTTGGTGTTCTTCTTCACCAGCAGGGGCCGGCCCCAGCGCGGCCCCACCTGCTCCTCCATCAGCGGGTGTTTCTTGATGAAGTTGAGGGTGTTGTCAGGCAGCTCCAGGGAACTGCTGTAGCCATGGTGTCGGTGCCAGTTGTTGATACACTGGTGGGGTGTTAGGATGGGGGAAAGCTGTCAGCCAGCGGGCAGGGCACGGAGCACGTGGAGAGCAGGAGCACATCCCTGCCCCGGAGGACTCACCGAGCCAGGCCGGGGGCTGGGTACGGGGTCGGTGTAGCGGCCCCACTTCTGGGCTTGCTCGCGGTACTCCTTGTAGGGACCCTCGAACACCCTGTGCATGTCTTCCAACTGGTACTCGCAGACCGCTGACAGGTCCACATCGCCCCTGTGGCAGAGAAGGAGAGACCCTAAGTGTCAGGCCTGATGCCCACTAGACCCCAGCTCTGTGCAGAGGGGGAAGGCAGGGCTCAGCACAAACAGTCACGGGGATGGCCCTAAAGTGTCACTGGGGGTCAGTGCCCACAGGGAGCACTGAAAAAGGTGGACCCGATCACCTGGACCTCAGTCGAGGCTCTCGTACCCATAAACCATCCCTAACCTGCTCCTCTCTCACCCCTAAGGCCTTTTAGCCAACTCACCATCGTGCCCGGAAAACCCCAAAGAAGGTGGTGTTGTACCAAGAGGTTTCCCGCAGGGTGTGCAGCGCCTGCAGCTGGTTGAAGTAGAGGTGCCAACCAGGGGCCGAGCACAGCAGCCTCGCCTTCAGGAATGTGGTCCACTTCTTCTGCAGGGTCCGCGCGCCCCCCAAGTCTCCCTGGCAGGTGGCACGGGGACACCACTGGTCAGCCGGGCCAGGCCGACAGGGCTCCCAGGGCTCCCCACCAAGGAATTCCGTACCTTGCAGACGCGGGCTACGCGCGCCACCACCTGCTCTGTGTAGCAGTCATACTCCACGGCGCGCTCGCTGAAGAAGAAGTAGATCTTGTCATCGTCCCCTGTGAAGCTCCCCACGCTCTCCGGTATGTAGGCAGAGCCTACAAAGTGAGGTTCTAGGGGAAGCGAGGAGGGTCAGTGGGGGTCCTGGGGCCCTCATGGTGCCTCCTACCCACAGCTCCCCATGCTGGGCTCCTCAGGGCTCACCGTTGAGCCAGAAGGCCAGGTACTCTGTCTTGATGGAGTGGTGAGGCCCCATGTTACGCAGGATAACAGGCTCAGTGCCCAGGAAGTTGTTGAGCGTGGCCGAGTACAGCTCACCGTCTATGGGAGACAGAGGGTCAGCCAGACCAGGAGTGAGGGGATGCCATGTGAGGCCACACAGCTATAGTGGGCACAAGTCCTGGGGGGCTCCCTCAGTCTGCAGTAGGGAGAGCCACTCACCCACTAGGAGGCCCGTGTGGCCCTTAGCAGGGTCGTAGGGACACTTCCCCTTTCCATCCTCAAGTTCTCCTCGCTCCAAAGTGAATGTGAGCGTGTCCTAGGGGCAGACAATGGGGGTGAGCGGCAGGAGGGGCAGGGAGGACAGCAAGGAGGGAGCTGAGGGTGAGGAGCAGCACTCACGATGTAGGCGCACTTGGGCTGGAAGGCATAGGTCCCACAGACGTACATGTGGGATGTGTTGTACGGCTGCAGGAAGCGGATGAAGTTGAAACATTCGGTCTGTGGGGAGAAAGTATCCCGTTAAAGTGTGAGGCCCCGGGACAAGGGGAACAAGGACCTAGAGCAGGATGGAGACTAGCGTGGGGACTCTGGCCCTCCCAGCATGACCCAAGCACCCACCTGGTTACTCTTCCCCTTCTGGATGCACTCGGTCTTCTTCTCAGTGGGTGCCTCCCATGAGATCTGGGGACAGGGAGGGGGCACGTCAGTGATGGCACAGGTACACACGAAACACATGCCACAGTATGGCCCATGGCAGCAACATGGGGACACCATGTGAGAATACAATCTCCATTCCCCAAGGGCTCATTTCAGTAGAGGACAGAAGCCCCAAACTGCTCTAAGCAACAGAACCCAGGGAGCGCTGCACA
The DNA here is from genome assembly GCA_004363575.1 of Solenodon paradoxus. Classification (NCBI taxonomy): domain Eukaryota; kingdom Metazoa; phylum Chordata; class Mammalia; order Eulipotyphla; family Solenodontidae; genus Solenodon; species Solenodon paradoxus. Next base: position 59,556 of record RJWH01005090.1, on the reverse strand, counting down.
CAGGCCAAAGCAAACATCATGTTCACTGCCCAGGGTGGGCTTTGCAGGTCCCGGTTTCCACAGAGGGACGATGGGGAAGCAACTGGGTGAGGGAACCGCTTGCACAAGCCCAGCCCCTCTGGGTCCTGCCTCTAACCCCTCCTGTGTTGTGTGCCTCCCTCTCCCCCACTTCTCACCACTCCTTGCAGCTCCAGAGCCTCCACACTGAAGGCAAACAGAGCCTCCCGGGCTCCCACGTACAGAAGCCCCGTCTGCTCGGTCAGGGTCAGCGTCAGGAAGTCCTGGATGCCGGTCTGGGAGAACCGCCGCACCACTGTGGCCAGCTCTGCAGCGACAGGCAGGAGTGGGTAGGGGTGTGGAGGGGTGGGGTCTTTCTGGGCGGGGCTCCAGGCTCTCCTCCCCAGAATCAGCTTTCCTCACTACAATGGTCTCTGGGGTCTAATTGCTCTTGTTCCCCACAAGCAAATGTCAGTCAAGCCTCCGAGTGACAATCAAGGGCATTTTCTGAATAGCCTTTTGGTGCTGACAGCTCTGCCTGGTTTCCTCAGCCTTTCCCAGTCAGGAGGAGACAAATCTGGGCTGGTAAGGAGGAAGGAAGGATATCTCGGCCACAGCTTCCGGCCAGAGGAAGCCATCAGACTGGTGGCTCTCACTCTCAGGGTCAGCAGCACCTCTGGCTGCAGAGCTGGCACTTCTCCTCCCAGCTTCCTCAGGGCTGCTTCCTTCTTTGCTCTGCTGCTCGCTGCCCACATCAGGGTCCAGCCAGGCCCCCCACCCCAATCCAACGGGGCAAGACAGAAAATGCTGTGAGTCCTCTCTGCCTTAGGAAGCCCTTCATTCTACAGGACTGGAATTCAGGCTGCCAGAGATGCAAGCACAGCTGACCCTGGGGCGGAGCAGGGATGGCAGGAGAGAAAGGAGTCAGGCTTGGCCACAAAAGGTGGTACTGAAACCTCAGGCTGGGGAACCTTGCAGAGCACTTTACCATTAAGTCATGGGATTCCTACGTCAGGCCCCAAAATAGCTGCCGACCTGTCCTCAGGGTCCCCCTAAACCAACCTTGGGCTCAGACACAGGCCAGCAAGGGAGGACTTCATTAGCACCCAAGTGAAACCTGTGGGAGGTGAGCTCATCACAGTCCCTAGAGAACATGGATGATACAAACACCTGACATCACCTCTTCATACAGATGTGGTGTGCATGAGACAGGCTGACAGGTCCACTGTTGCCCCAAAGCAGCAGGTGCACGTGTGCACGTGCGCGCGCACACACACACACACACATACACACACACCTATCTAGGGCCACCAGAGGGCAAAAGTGTTAGGACAGCAAAAGAGTCTATTACGGTTGATAAAGGAGCTCCTAGGAACAGAGATGGAAAGATCTGAGTGTGCAGTGGGATCTGACATCCTTTTCTTACTGCCTAGCTTGGCTCAGTCTTCTCTCTTTGGGCTCTTGGTGCTAGTGCTGGTTCCACAAGCAAGGGGAGAGCAAGTCTGTCTGTCTGTCTGTCTCTGTCAAACCAGCCAACCAGGTCCTAAGGGCCACAAGGAGGCAAGGCCCAGGTCCTGACCTGGATGACCTGTTTTGAGTCCCTGGGACCACTCACTCACATTTCTTAGAAAGCTGGGTCACACCTCAGTGGGCCTTGAGCCTAAGAGCAGATGAAAGCTAACACAGTCTAGGGGGAAATCCTTTAGCATTCCTCTTCCCCCAGGAGTCTCCTGAAGGCCCCCCACTCCCCACAGTGGTCTCTCCTCTCTCAGACACTCACCCCCAGAAGATACTGTCTTCCGAGGCACCAGGTTCCACCACACCTCAGCCCCAATGCCCAGGCCCCACAGCCCCGCTGCCAGCAGCCAGACAGCCCAGTGTGGGGCCATGGCGCACGCCCCAGCTGGGAGCTCCAGGCCAAATGCCCTGCTGGGGGAAAAGAAAGGGTCAGAATCAGCCAGAGAAAACAGACTGGAAGGGGGCCAGCCCACACAAGCCCCTGCCAGAAGGCAGGAACAGGAGGTAAGACCTGATCTGGGCTCCCCAGGATCCCCCGCTGGATTCCCCCTGCTCTTAGAGCAGATACCTAGTCCCCTCCCACCTTGGTCTCAGCCCCACCGCCTCCAAAGGACCATGGGGGACCTCCCTGGAAGGGGGGGAAAGGGGAGGAGCTGAAACAGCTAGAGGAGTGGACACTCCAAGAAGCCCTCTCTGGCCTCCAAGTCTTCACCCACTCCCTCTCCTCCTCCTTCAACAGGAAGTTAGGAATATAAAAGGAGACCTCCCTCCGCGAAGCTCAGCCTTGCTGGATTCCAGGATTTCTTAAAAATAACCTGATAGCAGGACCTGCTGCCACTGGGGCACAAGCGAATCTCAATGCGGGAATGCAGACATACCCCTGAGCAGGGTGGTGCGGTGGAAAACTCGGAAAGCCCCCAAGGGAGACTTGGGTGCAGCAGGCTTTCGGGGTTCAGGCCTCAGCCTCTCCCCTCCCCCAGGGCAGACAATAGCCCGGCAGAGCCCAAAACCCCATTCCACACTGGCAGGACTGAAGTGGGGCCGGAGCCGAGCTTCCCGAGGCCCTTTGTTGCCTAAGAAGGGAGGCAGGAAGTGGGTGGGATGGGCGTGGAAGTGACCAGGGCCTCGTCCTGTTCTCGCACGACCTCCTAGGAGCCACCAGCTCTCGGACCGAGGGACGGCGGGACAACAGAGGCGGCTCTGGTGCAACCCGGGATCTCCGGGGGGCGCTCTCAGGCGGGGCGAGCGAGATGAAGGCCGGGTGGGCAGCGCGACGGGGGTTCATCTCGCACCGCTGGGGACGCCCGCGTGGTCCCTTAGGGTCTGACGAACCTTTCCAACTCCGGGATTACGCCCCGGGGAACCCTGGCCTGGGCAGGCCATTTGGATTGATTTCCATCGCTCCAGCCCTCCAATGCCGGGCACAGAAGCTGGGGACCTGTTCACCCCAAAACAAAGGGTCCCTGCCAGGACCGGGTCCTAGGTCCCCCACACCCCGCCCCCCAAGTTCTCCCCTCCCCCAGCTCGGGGGATTTGAATGCAAACAAAGCGGCGGCGCTGGGAGCGTGGCGAAGCCACTGGTCACGGACGCCCCCTATCGGTCCAGTACCCCAGCGCGGGAAGGGCGGGGGGCGGGGGGCGGCGGGCCAGGGATACATTCACCGCCCCCACCCGTCCCCCAACACACCCCCAGCCCTCCCTCTGACCCTTACTCCAGGCGGGGGCTGGACCCTGCGGCGCGCTCCAAGATCTGCCGGAACTGCTGTGCTCCCACCCCTAACTCGCCCAGGGTGGGGAAAAACAGGGGTAACCCGGGGGTGGAGAGTAGAAGGGTGCCCAGGAGGTGCGCCCCCCACCAAGCCCACTCTAACCCGCCGTCAACAAACGGTGCTCCGACAGCTGCAGGGCTGAGAGCTCCAGCCCGAGAATGGGCGACCCCGCTGGGATCCGGAGCCTGGCTTTCCAGGACAACCCTCCTCCCCGGCGGAACGGGCGGGCTGGGGGCCGCAGCAGGGAAATCCGATCCCACAACATCGGCCTCAGGCCAAGCCTGCCCCAAACTTTCCGTCTAGGGTGGGGGAGCCGGGGACAGTTGGGGCGTCCGGTGAGGATCCCGGCTGCAAACTGGACCGCTCGAGGGACCCCCACTCTCCTCAGCCCCACTCTGCCGGACCGGCCCGCGCCACGGGACGCCACGGTTGCTGGCAGAGCGCACCTCCCTAGCGAGCCCCCGCTCGGCAGCCCGTGCGGAGCGCAGCAAGGATCTCAGGACAGCTGTCCTGCTGCTGCCTCTCCCTGCGCCCCCAGACCCTATCCCTCGTGCCCTCTGCCCGAGTCGGGGGACAAAGCAACAACCCGGATTGTCGTGGCTACGGCCCCGCGCAACGCCGGCCTCACTCACCTCTTCGCCGCTTGAATCCCTGGGCGCCGCCCTCGCGTTCGGCTCCGACCGCCGTGCGCCCCTACCTGCGCGCCACCGCCGGCCTGCGCGCGCCCGCCCGCCCGCCTTCTTCCGCTGCCCCTCTGCCACCCGCCCCTCCGTCCCGGCTCGGCTCGTTGCCCCTGGGCTCCGGCTCCCCGCGCCTCCGCGGCGGGCGCCGGCTCCTTCTCCACCGCGGTTGCCGCTCTTCGCCGCCTCCTCCCCTGACGTCAAGCGGGGCGGGGTGCGGGGGGGGGGTCGAGCGGAGGCCGGGGGCGGGACGAGAAGACCCGCCCAGGAGGGGACTGCGACCCGTCGCGGCCCGCTGGCCCGCTTGGGTTTCGGCTCGGGGCTTCCGACCTCCGCCCCTGCCACCGCTCCGCCGCCGCGCGCTTCAGAGTCGCTTTCTGCGCCATAGCGCGGGGGAGGGACTCCGGGCATTGCCAGCGGGCAATGGAACTCACCCGGTCTTTCCAAAGTGTCCCCCGAAGGCCTGCCTCGGAATGGGCGGCGAGGTTCGGAAATGACACCTTGGGGCACCCGGGGTTGCGGTTCAGGAACTTACGCGAGGAAAACACCTCCGTGCGAGTATCCGTGGGAGGGGCGCAGGGAAAAACGCGTCTTCTCTTTGGGGGTACCAGAAGGGGTCAGTCTTTTGGCCCCAGATTTGGCTTCGTTTCTTGGCCTCAGTGCCTGCCCACGGACCCCTGCTCACGGACTGGAATGGCCCTCACCAGTCAGTAAGACTCCGGTCTCTGGAGACAGTCTGCCCCTTGTTTCTCATGCTCCAAGCAGACGGACCTGCTCAGCGCCTCTAACCCAGCTTAGAAGACAGCTCTTCACTCTGGTAGCACAGAGTCTACCCGCAAGGAATGACTCCTCGTGCCATTGGAAGGCTGAATCGCAAGCGACGAGAAGAGCCCTGATGTTCAGATGAAAGAGGCCGAAGAGAACCAGGCTGGAGAAGAACCGCCGCCTTCAGAACGGCCAGCCTCCGCCCACAGCTGCTCCTGGAAGTAACTTGTAGTTTTGGCCTCCTGGGCGGTGCTGGGGTGCCCTCCTTGCCAGCTGGTCCTCAGATATGGGCAAGTGAACAGAGGAACCTCAGGGAGGCCTCCCCACTGGGCATCCAGAGACAGATGGCACCTCCTGGCTGGGGGTAAAGGGCAGAGGTGAAGAGACTTGAAGCCCTGAGGCTTTAGAGGTAACTTTAAGCTGGTATAGCCAACGCTGAAGGGGAGAAACACTTTAGGGCCTCGTCAGCAGATCCGTATTATAAATCAGTCCCGACAGGAGCTTTTGTTCTGGGTTAAAACTTGGCATCTGAAAAGTGGAGACTAGAAGACTAGTGGAGATAATTGGGAAAAGCAGCCTGGTTTGGATTCACTAACAATTGGGTCTTTGCTGGCACACATAAAGGCCCCTTCTCCCCACGCTGGCCAAAGTCACATTTCCCAACTCCTTTCCACCAGAAAAAAACGCTGTGGCCTTGGAGATGCTGGAGATAGGGGGACAAGCCAGTTAACAATTAACATGGGGTGGGCAGGGAAGGCCTGGCTTCTGACAGGGAGGGGGATTCATGTGACCCCCTGTCTGTCTAACTGGAAGTAAACTGATAGGCAGACACTCCTCACTTTTGTTCTGTCCTTTAGACTTTGCAACCTGCCTTCCCGTACATTTTCTCACTCCACCCTCATGACCACCCTTTAAAAAGTAAATATTGTTTCTCTCTTTTTACAGATATTAAGTCTTCAAGGGTAAACAGTCTTCGCAAGATCAGAATTTTCAATCACATCTTGGGACTCCCAGTTCCTTTTTTCCACTAAGTCAGTCTGTCTTGACAACTTTGAGGCCCCTGACACTCCACTTCCTTCTGTTTCTCCTCACTTTCAGGCCTCACCTCCTCCCCCACCTTCCAGGTGTGAGGGTTACCAGACAGAGAGAGACCTGAGCTCCAGGCTCCACCTGCAAGATGGCCCAGGTGGAAAGTTTCAAAAGGTGGTTTGGTTTCACTGGCAGGGGCAGACTTCTACACCCCATGGCGGGTTTCTGCTCACAGACTCTGACAACTCTTCCTTCCCAGTCTCCTCAAAGATAAGGCTGTAGCTTCCCTCAATTTCCCTACTACCTTCGCTCATTTCCTGTTGTATTCTGTTCACTTCTAGCATTGCCCTTTCCCGTGGGTGAGTGGGCAGGGGATAAAGTTTCTCGCATGACTACTCATGATTCATGCCTTCTAATGAAAGTACAAATGGTCAAACAGGAAGATTCCTGGGTCTTAATTTTAAGACAAAAAAAAAAAGACTGGCATGCCCTGGTGGAGTAGTGGTTGGGTCAGTGGCCTCCAAAGGAGCGTGAGCCACATACCCCTGGGTTCACATCCTGGGTCTGGGGATGGGAAACAACCAGTGTGAATAACTGAATAAAAATAAAGTGACTTTTCCTCCTCTCTCTTCCTGCCTGCCTGCCTACTTGTCTTCATTCCTGCCTGCACCTTTCCTTTAGAAAAGAAAAAAAAAAAAAGAAAGGACTACTAGCATCTACCTATCAAGTCTCCCTAGGGCCCAGCTGGCCTATTCTAAGAAAGGTACTCACCCTTCAGATCAAAATACTTGTGGCCAAGTCGAAGGAAGACAGAGATGTGCTAAATGCCTTCAGAGCTTCTTGGAGGACCCACTGGCAGCTGAGGCCAGCTCCTAGGGATGGCCTAGGAGTCCTACCTCTCTCCTCCACACACTGGTTGTAAGCCCTCCTGAGGCAGCTTTCTGACAGGAGAGGGGCCCCAGTCCACACTGGATTTCTTTCATCAACACTGCCTGGCTGACTTCCAAGGGAGCTGACTGCTGCAGTCAAGCCCCATAGGGGGACATGAGAAAGCCTGGGTCAGCCACCCTTCATGGATCTGAGGGCAAGGTGAATGGGGACATAGGAAAAGGACTTCCTTTTTCTACTTCCTCCGAAAGGCAAGTTATCAAAGTAGTCCACCTGGGAAGCTTTTCCCTTCCCAGCCCCTCCCTGCCACCATCACCAAGAGGAAGCAGGAAAATATCCGTCATCACAGCCCCGGATGCTGCTTTTCCAGTGGCTTTAATCAGGATTTTCCTCAGCCTTCTCCCAGGGGTTTAGCAATCTGGAAAGGGCAAGTGGCAAGGTTGCCAGCACCACTGTGGATTTCTTGGCCTAGAGGAGGCTAATCTCTAACTGATTCCAGACTAGTTTTAGAAGATCTGGTCAGCTCCCAGCCAGTTCCAGGGAGGGCCCATTACATGTCCCAGGGGATATCGTATGCCCTTGGGTGACCTCGAAGTGCACACCTCTACTCAGGTTACAGCTAGGTCTCTGGAGGGACTGAGTTGTCACCAACACCTCCTCTCTCCTTGGTGTCTATGTCTCTCTTGGGGATGAATGTGTTTGGCGGGCAGGGGGAGGGGATAGTGCACAAGAACCAGGACTGGGGACAAGGGCTCCCCATGTCTCTGCTGATGGACAGCACCATCCCTTTCTCAGAGCCAAGCAGGGGCAGCTTCAGGAACTGGAAACTCCCTGGTTCAGCCTCTTATGCCTCCTTACTCCCTCTCTACCCTTGGCAGTGAGAACAAAGAAGGGAAATTTCAAAGGTGATTTCCAGGTTTCCAGAGCAAACTGAATAGCTGTGGATTAACTGTCAGGATGTGCAGTGTCAGAAGCAGGGGCAGCCCCGAGGGAGGGCAAGGGAGGCTGGCTCACTAGCGCTGCCTCCACTCTTTTATCAGAGGATCTCAGGCCTACCTGATGCCGCAGGGGCCTTAGTGGTGCCCTGGCCAAGGGGGCCTGTGATGCAGCCAGGAACAGAAACTAGAACTCTTAAGTCAAGTCGCCTGGGCATCCAAGTCACCCTGGCCAAGGGTTTCTTCCACCTCTCACTTGGCAAAGGCTGTGAGGCAGGGAGACGTCCTGTATGGTGCCCAGCACTCTACTGTGTGCTCATGCACTCTGAATTATAGATGCCCCGCCTGCTCCCAGCATCCTGGGGACCTAGTAAGGGAGGCGGCTCTGTCTAAAACAGCCCAGGAAGTGACAGACTACACTTCGGGTCTGCAATTGAGCCACTGGGCCTGAAGGTTCTTTATTGAGGGGTCTCGCTCCTACTTTGCCCATTTTACTCTGATCCTTGTGGCATGAAAGAGCAAGAGAGAGAGAGAGACTCATCAACAGAGACTTAAGTCGTCAGCACCGGCCATGGGGACGGCCCATCGGTAGACAATCGGGTTGAGTTGAGGAGTGGGTATAAGACAATGGGGTTGGGGTGATTCTCTGCTACCTCCTTTCTACTTCTTATAACCCCTGTAAATCCCTAGCCCAACCCAGAAAGAGTCAGAGACTAAAAGTGGGCTCTCAGGGTTGGAGGAGTGGGCACGCAGAGAATGTGTACTCAGAGATTCTGGGGCGAGGGAGGCACTCCTCAAGGGGGCCAAGTCAGAGACATCTAGCACCCTATTAGTGACAGGGCACACAAAAGTGATCTTGGGCAGGATTGAGGAAAAGCAAAAGCCGTATCTGGAACTGTGTTTTGGAACCGCCCCCACTCCCAAGTCTGCAGAGTTGATTTCAGAGCTCAACAATAAACTGAATTAAGCATAATTACAGCTTGATCCACCATCTCGCTCTCTGCATCCTCCCCAGCGGGGGTGGGGTGTGAAGAGTGGTCCCAGACTAGGTCCAAACAAATGTTCCCCATCCCAGCTCCCTGGGGCTTCTGACAGCTCTGGACTACAGGAATAACTGCTGCTCCCTGGAGAGTCAAAGACCATCTTCTACTGGGGGCAGGCGGGGGTCTTAGACCAGTCACATGACTGTCCAGGGTAGGAATTCCACTGGGATGCTGGGAAACTGGATGCTGGGCAGAAGGCCTCAGAATAGGCATTGAAGAAAATCTAAAAACCACTGATGATGAAATATAACTTTAGTGTGCACAAACAAACTTCCGATTAGTGACAGAGAGGGAGGAAGGAGGCGGCCCAGGGAAACCAGAGCTATGGAGACAAAGGCACTGGGGGAAGAGGAGATGGTTGAGAGGGGAAGGATGCCTGAGAGGTGGGGCCGGGTGGGGAAAGGCGGATGGCTTCCCCGTGGGGGCTAAGGTGGAGCTGGCTTCTTGCTTCATCAGGCTGGTCCTTCTCTGGCCCCATGCTTCGATTGTTCCTGTTCACTTCCTGCCAGAGCTCGGGGTTGTGGGCCACCTGTGCCTTGCTCCATTAGATGTCTTCCTAGGAGCTGAAGTACTGGGCCTGTTGCAAGGAGAAAATCAGGGTGTGATGGCCTGGACCCAGGTGTGTCCGTAGTCCTTACACTCCATGGTTCTTCAGTATTCAATTGACGTTCATTATATGCCTCCTCTGTGCTGGGCACTGAGCCACAGACTCCTGGGGCTCCTGCCAAGGTGAGGACATGGCAGGTCAACAGGTTACTTGACCACAGTGCACGAGTACTCTGTCTGGATCCCCTCTACTCACTGCTTGCAGGCCCAGGGCTGCAAGAAAAGAGGGCGGGGCCTGCCCCCTGGCCTAGCCAGGCCACAAATCACTTTTTCTCCTTTTTATGACAAACACAGTTTCCCACCAGAGACTAGTGTGATCTAGTTCCTTAGGGATTGAGGGTGAGGTTTGCTCTCCAGCTTTCTCAGAGACTTATGAAATCTGAGACCCAAGCCACAGCCTGTGGCCAATGTGTCAGCTCCAAGTCAGAGGTTACGGCGAGGGGGAGGACAAGCAGAGAAAAAGTCAGAGGAAAGGCAAGCTGGGGGCCCAGGAGCACTGGAAGGGTAGGTGGAGAAGGTCTCCCCACACCCAGGTCACCTCCGTCAAAAGCGGTGAGTTGGGGAGGAGAACCCCAACCACACCTGCCATGCTGCTCTTTGGAGGGGAGGAGGCTGCCAGGCAGAGGGGTGGACTACTTAAGTCCGCAGGCTTGGGAGTCAGGCTGGCTCTGTGCCCTGGTTCTGACATCTGCATCTGCTTGCATGATGGGGCAAGTGTTTAACCTCTCAGTGACTCTGTTATCCAGCTCATCTGAAGGATGGGGTCGGAGCAAGATCCACCTCATGGGGGTTATATGGACTCATACAGGAAAGGGTCTTCATCTAACAAGTAGCAGCTATAAGTATTATTACCTAGGGAGTCTGAAAAAATTTGGGATGTGGAGGGTGTTGCTACAGAAATCAAAGCAACCAAGGGCAGTCTGGGTGCCTTCTTCCTAGCAGAGTGGGCAGCCAGCCTCAGGCCTGCAGGACAAGTGGGCAGAGTGAGCATAGCTGGTATCTCTGGTACCCTTTCCTGGCACTGCTCATGACAAACTGGTACTCTCTGGCTCTCCTCTGTCCAGGGCAAAAAGTCTGTCTTTCTATTTGCCCAGGAGCGGGCTTCTCTGTATCCCCCTCCCCTCACACCCATACAGGGCATTTGATCCTTGAGAGGAAAGATGAAGGCCCCTCCCCCACACTGCCCGCTGACCCATCTTCCCGGCTAGGCCTGGCAGCTGCAGCGGGGGTGGACACACTGCTGGTTCTGGCCAGCCCGCCTGACCACTTCCCTCCCCTCCCAGGTCTGGGGGCCCTGGGGTGGGGAGGGCACCACCTGGGGCTGGCAGTAGGCCAGCAGCTCCTGCCAGCGGATGTAGGTCTGGGCAGCCAGGTCCTTGAGTTTGGTCCGGTGCATGGCCTGGGGACTCTCCCGGATATGGGTGCTGATGTGGCAGTCCAACTGCGTGCACAGCAGCTGCAGCTCCCCCTGCAGAGGGGTGTGGAGGAGGGCGTGGCACCACCCCGGCAGCATCAGAAGTGGAGTAGGAGGGAGAAAGAATGAATCTGAGTGACTGCTCTGAAGTTGGGCTGGAAAGGGAGGAGAGGGACCAGGAAGCTGCTGGGGGCACAGGTCAGCATCTCTATGATGCTGGGAGGGGGCAGAGGCCTGGCTTCCTTAGGCCTGTTTCCTTCTTAGCCTCCCACTCTACAGTCGCTGTCAGGGGGCCAACCACCCCAGCCCAGCCAACCTCTTGGGAGACTTACCCATTGGTCTGGAGTAATGTCCTGGCAGCTGACCACCACCCCAGCCAGCGTCAGGAGGCTGTGGCACATGTAGCAGACCTGGAGAGAGAGCGCGGCTTCCCTGATCCTTTACGTCCTTGTCTGTGGGCCGGAGGGCCCACGATGGGGACTCAGCCCACTACCAGGCTTCCAGCAGCTTCTTCAAAGAAACTGCTGGGCCCACTCGCTTGGCATCTTAGAAGAAAGACTGTTTCCCTTCTTTCAGAAAAAGGACACCTCTGCCATCAGAAATACACTCTACCACCCAGCCCCGAGCTGGGCTCCAGCAAGAAAGCGGCAATGGAGGGGGCCCATCCAGTGTGACCTGGGCCTGGTGTCTGTGGCCTCCGTGCCTCTGGGCACTGTGACCAGGTGTCACTATCTTTGGGGAGACATGGCCCACAGGTGCCCCTCAGCAGGACACCACCCACACAGACAGATGTACAGCTCTGTCCAGATTGGACTGTCAAACCTGGTTGACAGGAAGACAGTGGAGGAAAGAGGGAAGGCAGGTGGGAGAGGGTTTGCTTGAGCATTTGCACACTTCACCCACCAACCTGTACATGCACTCTTATCCAGCAGATACCCTAGAGCACAAAATCTGGACAAAAGTCAATTCCACTTGGTCAGAAGATGATGGTTTGAACTTAGGGTGACCTAGGACTCTGCTGGCCTGCATTCACTCATGAGACATTTACCAGCTGTACAGAAAAAATGAGGTATGAGGAGGACCCCAAAGGCAGGTGAGCCTCCAGCTGCGAAGAATGCCTGCTTCGGGCACTCTGAAAGCCTATCTGTTGGCATGCCCCTCCCCCACACAAGGGTGCCTATTGCTTTGCCTCCTGTGGACTCTTTCTAAGATAGGGAGTGTGGCAGGAAGCAACCCCACGATCATGCCAGTGGCCACGGCAGACAACCAGCTCTGAGGCCAAACTGCCGTAGAAGAGGCTTGATCCAGAGACTCACCCTCGGCGATAACAGGACTGGAGCTCAGAACCAGCCCATGGCTCCCCTGCCCCGCACTTCCCCCCCAACTTGCCCTTATCATACCCTCTTAGAGCACCAGGCAGTGCCCTAGAAACCGCTGCAGGTTCTTTGCATTAACTCAGGAGCTAGGACCATTGAGGATACCAGACTTGGCACTGTACAGAAGGGTCTTCTTGAACTTGAATACCTCCAGCAAGTTCCCCAGGACAGAAGCCACTCCTCCCCAGCAGCATCTGCTCTGCCTAGCACAACAGCTGAGGCCCACAGGTGCCTGACCCCACAGGCTGGCTAGGCCCAGCTCACAGCAGGCCCTGAGAAGAAATATGGGTGTGCTCCAGGACAGTGCTGCCCAGCTGGGGAGGATCCAGCCTCTCTGAGCTGGCACCCCCTGGAGAGTCCCACTGGGTAACCCTGTGTGGCCTGGCCCTGCGAGGCTGTCCAGAGCACTGGGAATGTCTTCCAGACTCCAAAGTCCTGGAAAACAGCTCAGTGCCCCTCATAAAGCAGGCTCAGGCCTGTGTGCCAGACACTGTGCCTTGACTAAGACACAGTCACAAACACTCAGACGTTAGAGGAAGAAAGATGCCAATCATTTTGGTCAACAAATAGTGAATCCCAGCTTTCCTTGAACCAAAGGGAGAAGGGGTCCTGATAGTTGTTTTGGGTGGTGGTAGGCACTTCGGAAGGTTTCAGAGAGGAAGTGACTAAGCTAAACCAGGCCTCAAGGGAACCACAGGCTTTGAGGCAAAAATGACCATATGGGGGTGGAGTCCAGATGACCACACCAGGCAGATCCCAGGAACTGATGCGGAAAACAGGACACTTTGGGGATCACCCACCAGGAGGCTGGCTGGGCCGGAGCAGGGGGGTGGGAAGGGTGCCTCTAGGAACAGGGCCAGCAGCAGGGACAAGGCTCTCAAGCAGGGAGGCTGAGTTATGGGGGAACAGGCCATGGATATGTGGAGGAGCAGGTGATAGACTTAGTTGAGATGGAATATATCAGAGTGATAATTCAGCTCTCTGGGAGAAGGATTATAGGATATCCATTTTTTTTTATTTATTTTATTTTTTTTTAGCACTCTCTAGGTACTCTCTGTGTGTGCTTTACTCAAATAACAATAAGTGAACACTTTTATTCATTTTAAATGTCAATTATAATTGACAGAACCTAATTAGGTTGGGGGTACATGGGAGAAGGACACAACCTTGAAAAGCAGTGAAGGGGCCAGAGTGAAAGTTTGCGAAGGGTGGGGCAAGAAAGTAGAGAAAGGGCCCCACTCTCAGCCTTTTCACTTGTAAATATTCCCAGCACCCAGGATGGGGCCATGGCTCCCTGCAGCTCGCAGACTCAGGTGGAGCCCCTGCTTTCAGAGGCCCAGGTGCTGTGTACAGAGCCCAGAGTTAAAAGGGCCCCCGGACCCCTAGCCTAGTCACTGGGGACTGCTGAAGTCCGCCCCAAGCCCACCCTGGTTCCTGGGGGTCCCAAGCACCCGACTTCCTTCTGTCCCACAGTACTGATCTTCCTAGGAGGGAGGTGTGGTGACAGTGGGCCTAGGATCAGAGGAATGCCCTGGAGGAAAAATCTGCTGCAGGGATTTACTAAGAAAAAAAAAAGCCACTAGGCTACTAGGGTTTCACAACTTTGTTCTTATGCTGATTCCCATCATTGAATCTGGAGGGAAAATACCCGGAAAACTATTCTGAAAGTGTTTGTTTTTTGGGGAGAGGAGGGTGCAAGACGCGGGATAGCAAGAAGGAAATGCTGGCCCTGGAGAAAAGCCATATTAACCAAATTTTATAAGCCAATTTCCCGCAGGGAGGAGTAGAACCCTGCCCACTATCTGTAAAGAGGACTGCATGTATTTTTTCCTGTTATATGAGGATGATCCAGATCGGGCCTAAGTGAGTGGAGACCACTCAAGGGAGACTTTGATCCTATTTAAGGGGATAAGGCCCCACTGATCAGAAATCATGATAAAGACAGCAGATGCACAGAGCGCCCCCACCCCCTTCCACTGGGGCACTCCCAGGGCTTGGCTGAAGCTGGGGGCCCCCAGTAGTACTTTTTTTCATAAATGGCTTCATGGTTGGCATAGGACGGGCCCAGACCATCTCTTCCCCACCCTTCCTATGGTCTCAGCATTGAGATGTAAGAGAGGGTCCAGGGCAAATGCTGGTACTAGTTGAATGGGGCGTCTGCATGGCTTCTCCTTCACCCCAAGACTCCTCTCCCCTGCCTGTTTTTTGCAAGGGCAAAGAAATAAAACCTTAGTGGAACTGGAGTCTGCTGGGTCCTGAATTTGAGTTTCTTTCCCCTGACAGCCCCAGTGATAGTGACGGGACCAGAGGTGTGGGTGAGCCCCCAGCGGTGGGGAAAGCCAGCAGGCTGGTCCCAGTAAGACGCCGTGAACAACCAGGTGTGAGAGCTGCATTTCCTGCCGCCATGGTGCTGTGACCAATTCCTGAACTTAGCAAGCTGGGTCCTGTCCTGGCTGGCACCACAGACACCTCAGGCTCTATCTTCCCTTTCCAGGCTCAAGAAAGGGAGTTGGACGCCCAAACCCCTGACTGGTCCCATTTCCTCCACAACTGGAGATACTAGGTGGCCCTTCCACAAGCCTGTGGCCCCTTGCCCTCCCTAAGGGCCTGTATGGGGGGAGTCAGTGTGGCTTCAGGGTTAATGAGCGCGGCAGAGGCGCTCCTAGACTGAGGGTGCCAGGTGTGGGGATACGTCTGGGCTGTCTGGGTCTCAGTGTTTTGTCTGATGACTGGCCTCCCTTGTCAACTCAGGCTGCTTAGGGCCTCCCCCACCAGGTGTGAGTGGAGGCTGGGAACCCTCCTGTGAAATGGGTCTGGGAAATCTCTATCAACAACTTGAGGAGAGACAGTCTGAGGGTGAGGAATGGAACATGCCTGAACCCAAAGCTGACAAGACTGGGACTGTCCCTCTGACATCCTTGCCAGCAAAGCCTGGCCTGCAGCTTCCAGTTTCTGGGTCTCTCCCAGAGTCTGGTAAGGTTGACATTTCTGGGAAGAGCTGTGCAGGGTGCCTCCTTCCTGTCCCTAGAGCCTGGTCCACTAAGGCCCTTCCCTCCCCCTGGGGAAGGAGGTCAGGGGTGAGAGATAGGAGAGGCTTGTCAGCCACAACCAGGGGGAGTGGGAGGGGTGAGGAGGGAGGGAAGGTCAATGTCTCCTTGTTCTGATCCAGCTAGTTCCCACCCAGAGAACCACCAGCTGAGTCTCCTAGGTCAGGAGGGATCCATTTGTAGCACTTTTGTCATAAGATGAAAGGGTAAAAGGGTGGACATTTCTAGAACTTCGTCCTTTACAAAAAATTCCCCTACAGTTGAGCCAAGGGAGCAGGCTATGGCCAGGGTTATTTATGCAGAAAGAAGAAAGGAGGAGAGGATCTCCCAGGAAGCCTCTCCCCTGGTCACAACATTATGGTTTTTCCCACTTCTTGGACTTAACAAGGAATCCAGGCCTACTCCAGACAAGTCTTCAAACCAAGCCCTTTCCCTGGAGGCTGCCAGACAGGGTGGGGACAGCAGATTTTGCTACTGGCAGGAGGATCCTGTGGGAGCAAGTCCAGTCAGGCTGAGGGGCAGCTGCTGTGGGGGCTGGGAGGTGGGGGAACTAAGATTGACCCAGGAACACCTGCTGGAGAGAGGCCCAATGACATGGGCCTCGAGCCAAGTGGCTGATGCCCCAGTGTCACACTGCAGGTGTCCCTGACTCACTGCCTGAGACCCCTGGATGCCAGAGCAGCCTCTTTTAGTTTCACCTCTCCATGCTCACAGGCTCTCTGGGCCTGCATTCAACTACAATCTTGTTCAGCCTAGTCTTTGTCTCAAGAGCCTGGAGGACCAGCCCAGCATGATGATCCCAGGAGAATTCTGCTGTGGGTCCCCTTGAAGCCATGGGTGGCTCCTTTCAGGATTTTGGTTCTATGGGAGACACTTAGGACTAGAGTGTGCTGGTCGACTATGGCCATTTCAGACCTAGGATGAGAGCTGGGCCCCTCTGAATTCTTGTTCTTTTTAAATTAAAATTAAACCTATAGCACTGTTTTCACAGTGGGGCTTGCAGAAAAGGCCTGATGATCCTCATTTTCAGCAGATGTGAAAGCTGACCTTGGAGAAGAGAGATCTTCAACCCCTAAGGGTTAGGGCTGACATATCTCTCTCCCTTCGGTTGGACAAGCGTGCGTGCGTGCATGCATGTCTCTGTCTCTCTCTCAAGAGGATTTAACAGTGGATACATTCACATTCAGAGAAAACAAGCATTCCACGGCAAGGGCTTCAGGGTCTGCTAAGATCAGGACAGGGAGAGGCTGCTGCCATAGGGCAGCGGTGTGGGCCCTAAGTCTGAGCCCCAAGGGCATGGTCTAGGTACTCAGGGAGAGGCTGGGCAAATAACAACAATAATAATTAGTAAAGAGTAATCCTGAGGTAGGGCTACTTGCAGACCTCAGGCCAAGAACCTCAGCCTGGTGAGTGAGCCCAAGCTCCTCTGGCGGTGTGTCCCCTAGAACACACGATATGAGAGAGGAGCCCTACTTGGACCCGTCCTGGAGTGTGGCACTAGCCCTCATCTCCAGGATGCCATTCATTCCCTGCCCTGCTGGGAAAAATGCAGGTCATTTCCCTTGCCCACACTGCTGCTCTAACGTGGTCCCTGATCTTGACGTGGGCAGCACCAAAGCAGCAAGAGGTGACTTCCTCAAAAGGGCTGGACCCAAAGGAAAGCTATTCTGAAAGTGATTCCAACCAGGACAGGTCATCAGTCATAAGTGCTTGCAAGAAGGAAATGATGAGAACGCATGACCAAGCACTAGGAAATGAGGTCGTGACACAATACCTCTTCCTAGCCCAGGGTCCCTGAAGGTAGAGGGCACAGAGGCCAGAGAACTGACGTCACAGGCAGGCCTGTCAGACTCACCCCGGGGCTTGCAAGGCCTGAGACTCAATTCTGTAAATGAAAGAGCCAGTTTGGTGTGGGGGTGGGTAAAGCCCTAAACATGGAGCTGAGATGAGGCCAATGGAGGGTGATAGGAGACAGGCTGGCAGCATCTGGACAGGAACCGGACTTCCTTCCGGATCAGCTGCTGGGAACGGCACTGCCTGGAAAGTAGCTATTAGGGCCCCAGCTGAGCAGAGAGGCAGGAAGTCTCTGCTGGAGAACCTTGTAGGCCTGTGAGGGTTCAGCACGTGTCCACCTCCTTGGATTCCCCGGAAAGATGCGCCCCACACCTGCACTTTTAGCTGTCCAGAGACCCAAGACTCTGAACTCACTTGAAAGTGGCATTCTCTTTTAAGTTCTATTTCATACTAGGGATTGAACCCCAAGCAGCTCTGACCCTAGTCAGGGACAGGGACAGGGAAGGAGCTAGGAGGCTGTGGCATAGTGGGGCTGGCAGCGAAGAATTAGAGTTGGGATAAAAGTAGGAAGACTAAGGGACTTTTGTTCCTGTGGATCTGTGGCAGGACAGTTATCTCAGAGCTTCTGACCATTCCCGTCTGTGGCAGGAACCAAGGGGTTGCAGGCGAATCCTTGCTAGAGTGTTCCCACCCAGCCTGCCCTTCCTTTCTGGTCACAGGAGGTGGGGGAGATGATGGGCTGGTTTTGGCTGGCTCTTCCTGCTCCTCCAGTTGGGACCAGAGACCCTGACCTCAGTGGGTTCTGAACTGAAATACAGATCTGACGGCTGCTCAGAGCAGGAGAATGTGCTCCGCGCATATATGCACCAGTCTGTGACTAGGTATGCAGTGCACTTTAGTATATGGGTGCCAGTGCCCGAGGGGGTGCCGGAAAGTCAGCACGTTGGTATGGACATCCGATAGGGGCTGGGGAGGTCTCATAAAGCTTCCTTAAAAGCAATAGCTTCCTCCCTTCTCTTTCTCATCTTTCTCACACACAGTTGTCTCCTCGGGTGCTGGCATAGCTGAGCATAGGAAAGACTGCGCTCCTTACGCTTTCTGCAGTTATCAGAGCACACGGCTGAAAACCTGGGGGCTGCCATGGAGACCTAGTGTTTCTGGGCCACCAGGACCCTGCCTCTCCTTGGTCAGTGTCGAGTGCCCCATCCTTTATCCCCAGGCTGAGACCTCCGCCTTGACTTCAGGGAGACTATGTGATTCCGGAAGGGTCAATCGCTATAGGCCTGGCTATGAGACTGGCTTAGGCAAGAGCACTGACCCCAGCCAAGCCAATGAGATTCAACTTTGGGACTGTGGTTAGGACAGAAGTTCTTCCTTCCCCAAGGCTAGGGTTGCTGGGGGAGGGATATAAGGCCAGAGTTTCTCACAGCCAGAGGAGGGAGGCTGGGGGACTTCCTGCCTCTGAATGCCATATAGGGTGGAGCAGAGAGATGAAGCGAACAACAGAGGTTTCAAGACATGCTTAGCCCCAGAGCCAGCTGAGCCTGATGAGCTAGCTGTCCAAGGGCTTTTTAGGAGATGTGTTTGTGTTTCTGTCACTAGAATCCTGCAAAGACAGGGGAGAAGGAACAGAAAACGGTGACGTGCGAAGGAGAAGGCCATGGTTTCTTTGACAGTGGTCCTCCATACTGGGGACAGAGAGCAAGGGACCTTACCCTATCCTTTATAGTCCCGTGGATGCATGGCTGGGAGCCGAACCCAACTGCTTAAAGGCAGCACTTAGAAGGCAGAGCTTTTCCACCCACGCTCTGGGTTGCTCAGGTGTGGGACGGAGAAGAGTTAGGAGGAATGGGGCTAGGTGCAGGGGAGGTGAGGAAGGGTCCTAAGGCAGGCTGCACATGCATAGGGCAGACATTTCTCTAGGAGCCATGGGGGATGTCGTTGAGACAGACTCTGGATCCAGTACTCAAAAGTGACTCTGTGAGGTGTGTGAAGCAAACCATGGTTGAGTGAACAGGCTGTAATGACCATGGGCTCTGGGAAGGAGAGGCAGGACAGGCACGGGCAGGAGGAATAGCAGGAGTAAAGACACAGCCTGAGAATTGAGGGTTCTGGGACAGACATCACTGCTAGGATGTGGTTTGATTTGCAGAAGAGTGTTGGATGGTAGGGTTTGAATACGGTGTGATCAACACTAAGGATATTTTTTTTTTTTTCCCTAAGTAAAAATTCGAGGAAGAAAATCAGAGCTGTGGAAGGAGAGACCCAGGTGCTAGGGTGGAAGGAGATGAGTCACCCTGCATGAGGTAAAGATTGTGCCTGGGGAGGGGCCCTGAGGGTCCTCGGGGGAGATGGGTGAGGTGGGGTGGGGTCAAATGCAGGCCCAGAAACTGCTGAGGCCTTGTGCTGGCTGGGCTGGACCCACAGCTACCTGAGGAACCCAAGCCTGCCCTCCCGGGCTTACCTGCTCAGAGAGCTATAAGGAAATCAGAATCCTTGGGACCCAAACAAAGGTGGCCTGGGCCCGTACCAGGGCCCTGTGAGGCTTTTGGATTCTTGAAAGATCCACTCTGAAGAGGCGCTGCAGCCATTCAGGTGATCATGGCATGCATGTGGGGCCCAGACACTTCTTTAAGGTCAGCTTCCCAGCTTCCTCTTTGAGGTGTATTTCAAAAGATGTCTGACGTTCCTCATGGAGGTGTCAGGAGACATCCACCACACAGATGAGCCAGGGGAGGAACTCAGAAATCCTGAGTATCTATTTTCTGTTCCTACTAGTCCTCTTAATCTTAGTCCAAGCCATGCTCCCAGCCCTGTGGGCCATGGCTCACTTGAGGTACAGGCTGAGGGGCAGGGAGGAAAGGATGGTCTTTTGCAGGTGAGAAGGCAGAGCTGTGAGGAGAGGGAGCGCTCCTGGCCTGAGTCATTTTGGGTGACACAGTAAGGAGTATGTGTCCCCTTGGTGGTGTTGAGTGTCAATGGGGAGTGTGGAGGCAAGCAAAGAGCTACCGGAGGACAGTGCCACCCTGCCTGCCCTCACCCACCACAACCTCCTAAACCACACCCCAGTCATGTTAGACAGCTCTTGGCAGGGTCACCAACTGAAGGACAGACTAGCTGCAATCTCAGCAGCAGGAGCAAAGCAGTAAAACCTGTTTGTCAACTCTATTCACACACATGCATACACACACATATGATGCACACCCACTATACACACACGTGCACACACACGTGTACACGGCCCACATCCTCTGTTAAGAGGGCAGCAGGACAGTTTACTGAAAAGCATTACTCAAGTTCAGAGTACACGCCTACCCCCCATCAAATCAACTCTTCTCAGGTGCATGTCTCAGATAAACCAGGTATCCCTAAGCCTCACAGGCACAGGATCAAGCAGTGCATGGAGGGGACGCTGACGAGTCACTGTGGTCAACCCGGACTCAGTCTGGGTGGCATGGCCTGTACAAATGATCCCCCGGGGACAGGGGCCATCTCAGAGAGAGAACCCTCAGTAGGCCTAAGGCTGTCTGTCCCTTGAGGCCAGTCATCAAGGTGTGTGGAGGATGTGCCCAGGAAACAGCCAGGGAGACAGCAATCTGGTTCCTGGAGCCTCAATTCAGCTTCAACTCTGGGACTTCCCTTTTGTGGCCCTTGTTTTACTTCCCACATACAATGAGATAGTTAACTTCCCCAGAGTACCTAAAATTAACCAAACTGGGGAAAAACTTCCATCCCACCAGAAAGTTCCTGGTTCTGTAGATCTTCCAAATCTCTAGAGAAAAAAACAGAACAATAACAACATCTTTCATTATTGCATCTGCATAGCAAAATGTCTCTGAAAGAAACGAAACAACAGGAGAATTCAGCAAACAGAAACACAACATAAAATGTCAGATTTAACAAGACCCAAGACTCCCCATAAAAGTGAGTGAATCAAGACTCTGAGATGGGACAGAGGGAACTAGATAAAATCTGGTCAAATACATTTCCACACCAGATGAAAGGAAGCAGAAAGACCCAGAAAACCCCTGGTTCTAGGTTGGAAGGCCGAGCTGGCTGTTTTAGGAGACAGTGGCAAATTGAGTTCAGTTATGCAACCTTCGTCTGTCCCATGGCCAAGAGAACTGTTTTGCAGGCAGAGGCCTGGGAAGGTGCTGGTCTCCCACAGAACTCGTACCCAGGAGCCAACAGGAACCAGCTGGAGGCCAACCCTAGGAGTCTACTCCTGCATTAGAGCATTCTCTGCTACCTCTCAGCAGAACAGGGCACCTGCCTCTCAAAAGGGGGCGGTCCCAGACCCCCCCCCCACCCCAGCATCACTCTGATCTTTATCATCCTTTGAGAAAACCCCACTCAAACCAGGCCAGCAAAGGGTCACCAATAATCACTGAAGTGCTGAGCCTTTCTTTTACCTAAAAACATTTAAAAATACTAAAAGTTTCTGAATCATTTCATGAAGAAACAGAATTCTTATACTCCAGCTGTCCATGATTTGTTAGGATCCTCTGTGACTCTGACACAGCTGGGACAAACAGCCTCCTCACCAGCCTCCTGATAGAACCCCACCCCCACTGGGAGCTGGAGCTGGAGCATGTTGCTTCTTTTGTTGTATTTGGTGGTCAGGTCACTGGCTTATAACTACAAACACCATACTGTGATTGGTTCTCTCATAAGCAGGCAATACTTCTGAAGTCAACAGCCTCCAAAAGCAGAAGTCCAGGCTATAAACCCTTGTGGTCTTAATGAAACCAGGACCTTAAGAGACAAGGGGGTCCTCACGCAGAGGTTGGTCAAAGGGCGTGCAGAGGGAAAGAGGTTTCCAGAAGGGAGACAGGAGAGTGAATGGCCAAAATGGGGTGGAAGAAGAGGGTTCCAAGAGGGAGAGAGGAATTAAAGTGGTATTCATTCATTTGTTCATTCGTTCTTTCATTAATTCATTCATCTATTGCCAAACAGACCTGGTGATTCAGAGACACAGCAGCTGTGCCCACAGTCTAGGCTGGAGAGCCAGACGAATAAAGAGACAATTGCAAAGCCACTGGATCAGTGAGGAGAAACAGTGATGCCCTGGGCACCACAGAGCAGCCTCAGGGGAAGGCAGGACTGGGCAGGAGAAGAAGGTGGGGAGGAAGAGACTGGGCCAAGGCCCAAAGCAAAGAGAGGAGGTGGGGAGGCCAGGGAGCCTGTAGAAATATTCATCTGCTGGGCTGGAGGAAGGCTAGCAAGAAATCTCCCAGACAGCAAAAAGCAGGGCCTGGGGCTGGTGGACCCAACAGTAATGCCTCCAAAACTGGGAAAGGGCCCTGTCGCTATTTCATCCGGGCTGAATCCCCTTGGCCAACCTCACTCTGGCCTTGGCTTCCCCTCTTTCTCGAGGAGAAAGAAGACAAAGACTTTGAGCTGAGAGGATGAAAGACTCAGTCGGCCAGACCACCACTCCCTGTAAAACAGGGCGGATGACGCCGCTGCTCTTTTTGGCTGGCGAGTAAGTGGTCTGATCATCTTTGAAGATGAAACATGCTCAGACCTAATGAGGAGTCCTCGTCGGCTGAGGTGGGAGTGGGGCTGGGCTGCCCAGTCACCTGCCCCACCTGGCCCCACCCAGGGGCACAGAACACTTCACATTTCTATGCAGATGAGTGCCTCTCCCCACCACCAAAGCTGCTCCTCCCCTTCCCTGAAGCTCTGTCCTTTCCCTCTTTGGCCAGGACCAGTCAAGTCCCAGGCATGATGCAGCTGCAGAAGAAGTGCATAAGAGCTGCCTTAGCCTCATATGCCCCTTTCATCATTCATAATCAGCACACCCTACTTTTGGGGCAACCTGCAGACATATACCGGCCCCTCCATGTTTCCAGGCCAAACAGGTCATTTCCAAAATGGCAGCTGAGCAGGGGGACCCTTCACAGCCTTCTTCACAGTGTGAAAACTGTTCTCAGAATGAAGGATACCCTCAGCCTGCTTCTTCCCCTCTCCTCCCAGGCTGTGAATTGGACATCTGCTACCAGCTGTACTCTGAAACTCAGTGAGCCAAATGGAAACCTCTGGTCTCTGCGAGGTGAGGTCATAGGAGTGGTCCCCAAGGGACCTGGAAGACCTACTCTTCACTTGGCCAGACTGGACACAAGCTTCTTTTCTCTCTCACCATTCCCCTCTTCTCCCTTCAGTCCTTCCCCCAACCCAGGCCTGCCTGATGCCCTGCTCAGACAGACCACTCCCAAGGGCTGACTCCACCTCCTTTTTAAAGGTCCCAGGAACACCCAAACTCAAGTCTCCACAACCAGCTCTGGTTTCTTGGGAAACAGTTGGCAGAGAATGGAGCTTGTAGACAGTTCACTCTCCTGGGAAGCAGCAGTCTCATAAATGCACTAATATTAGGTACAACTGAAAGAAACCTTCCCTGCACGTTCCAGAAGAGGAGTGTGCACTTGGGGATTACCGTATCTTCTTAATGGTTCATTTGTATTCATTAAGCAATTAATTCATTTATCTGATTTGCAGAAACGATGCCCAAAGGTTGGACTTTTGTATCGTCAGCATCCAACCTCTGAGTGAGCTTCTAGAATTACCACCTTCCTAAATTAGGAAGACGCCTATCTATGTTCTCCATGCCTATATCCTCAGGAATAGGGGAGCTCACTGAGATTCACCTCCTGCTCTCTAGGGACAGGGCTTAGGACTCCCCATCGGAAGCTCCTGCATGGCCACCCCTACAGAACCTCCATCCATCCCAGGTGCCACAGGCCTCAGCGTCCCAAACAATGCAACCTGCAGGCCCTGGGGTAATTAGTTGCCACTGACTCCCTCCAAAGGATGGCTTTCAGGAAAGCTGGGTTATGCCTGGAAAGTCAGTTAAGAAGGGCACACCCTGGTTGCTCAGGTGCTAGGCTTGTGGTTGGGGTGCAGACCATGTAAAATCCAAGGACTCAGGTTCTCCACTGGGGCTAGGAGAAACCACCAAAACAAATAAACGAATCTAAAAAGTGCTTCCTTCTTTCCTCCCTCCCTCCCTTGCTTCCAAATACTTCTTCCTCTCCTTCCCTTTTTTGAGGAAAAAAAGAAAAAAAAAGAAAAGAAGAAAGTCAATTAGGAAGAACAGGGGACAGGCCAAAGACTGAGCCTCAGTGACAACCATAGTGAATAAGAACAGGGAGGTTGGAGCCAGCTTTGCCCTTGGAAAATACCATCCCTGTCATATCTGAGCATTTCCTGCCCTTTGCTTTAGCTCCGTTCCCAGCTCCATGTCCCTCTACCCCTTATTTCAGCTTCTGCACCCTCTCTAACTGTGCCCCACAGTTAATGGAGCCACGTGAGGTGACACCGAGTGCAGGGGTGCAAGGAAAGCCAGGAGCTGAGCCGGCGGATGTTTGCCCCTGCACACACGTGCCCACAGCGCCCCACTGTGCCTGTGCAAAGAGCACAGGCATGGGCACTAATTGCAGGCTGTGCAGAGATGGGAGCACCTCCTTTCACCAGAGGAGGCCTCCTGCTAGTCTCTACCCCATAGGGCCCCAGGGGTTCAGGAGAACAGGTAACCGCAAGGCCCCACAGCTATGCAGTGCAGACAGCCCTGCTGTCCCTGCTGTCCATGGTGCCGGGCCCTGGCAGAGGCTTGGCGCTCACCTTGTGGTCTAGTTCTGCACTGGCCTTTGGCTGCTGATCCTGGCAGGATGACAAAGTCTCACAGCGGAGGTACTGCCTGAGGGAGGATGGCTTCATGAGGGTCAGGAGCCGGCCGAGGGAGGACAGCTGGGGAAGGTAAAGAAGGCCATCAGTCACAGAGGCTGCGGCATGGGCTTGGGACACTTTGGGGACTTTTGCCCTGGACACCTTGGTTGGTTGTAGTAGGTCACAGTTTGGGCCTGGAGCCATCTTTCACTATGAGCTGGGAATGTTTTGTCTGTAAAATGGAGACAGCCACCCACCTTCCACCAGGAGCAGGGCAGCACACTTGAAAACAGTGTCTGGCTCAGAGTGAGCCCTCAGAGACTTGAACTAGGCTGGAGGTTTGAGTCACTTCCCTGGAGTAAGACACTCAAGGTCTAGAAGAACAAAGACCAACTGAGAGAGTCTCCTCTGCCAATAGGCGAGACCCTTCCCACCACCAGCTTCTGCTCATTGCTGGCCCACTCTCCCGGGTTCCTCACTTCTTATTTCACTTGTTTCTGTCGGGGGGTTTAAACACCCATGAAAGAAGGGAGGCTGTGCACTAACCACCCCGCTGTGTCCATAATTGGGAACCGTGACTGGAGCCATCATTACTGTCTATCCTATTTCATCACCCCTTATCTCCCACCCAGACAATTTTAAAACAAATCTAAACATTGTCTCATTTTTTCCCATAAAGAGCTTCTATCAGAAAAGGATAACTCCTCCTTCAACATAATCACAGTATCATTTTTTTGCCCAACGAAATTACCAAGACTTTCTTTTATATCTAACACTTATTTTCAGCCTTCTCTGATTGTCTCGAAGGTGTCCATAAACAGTTGATTTGTTCGAATGGAGATTTCGCATAAGATCTACACATGGCATTTAACTGGTATGTCACTTAGTTTGTCCCATCCCCTCTCTGAACAAATGGGCTCTCCCTCAGGGAATGTGGTCTGTGTAAGCCCAGGTGTCTGCAGTGAGCCAACTTGTGACCTGGCAGAGGGCTGACAGACTTTAAGCCCTTAGCCCCTCTGAAACCACATGCAGCCCTGGGAAGGGAATGATACAGACTGGAGAGAGTAGAGCCAGGGTGCACAAAGACAGTCTCTTTAGCTATAGCAGGTGCAGGGTGGTCAAAGGGCCAGGGCCCAAAAGCCCCAAGCGGCTCGACACACCTGGCCTCCTCCCCTGACTCACCCTACACCTGCTCAGCACCTTGGCCAGGACTAGACCCACAAGAGCAGCTGGGCTGCAGACTAGAAGTCAGACCTGGGCCTCTGCTCCTGGAAGGGGGCCAGTGCCTCTTGGTTTCTTGTCTGATCCCTTTTTAAGGGAAGAAGAGGAGACAGGGAGACAGACAGAAAGTTCTGGACAAAGACAGGCACCATCTGGAGCTTCACCAAAGCCATAGCTTTTCCACCTTGCTCAGGCCTTGCAAGTCTGGGAAGAGTTTCCAAAACAGCCCTGCCTGCTTGGGGCTCACAGCTGTGCTAGCTCAGGGGCCAGCTCTGCAGCCCACGCCCCTAGAAGCAGGCCTCAGGCAGAAGGGCCTCACCCCATTTGGGACCCTCCCTGCTACTGAAGCCCTGGGCAGGGCCAGGCAGAGCTTTGTAGAACAGCAGCAGGCTCACTAGCTCCCGTGTTTTTCCTTTCACTCCAGGAAAACAGCTTCACTGGGCTCAGCTCGGTGCTGCAAGCTGCCACTCCTACAGTCTGCCCTGTGCCTTCTGATTGCTGCTTTTCTTTTGTTTCCAACTCCTGCAGCCTCAGCCAGTCCCTCTCCTGCAGATACTCCTTTCCTGGATAAGTGCTTGTTTGGGCTCTGTGGGTCCCAGCAGGGCCAGAGCCTGACCAGAACATCTCCCCACCTCACCCTGTCTGGGAGACCTCTCTGCAAACACTCAGTCCCATAGGACAGACACCTCTATCAAGAAGCAGGCTCCACTAGCCTTGTCGGTTCGCCTGGAAAGAGGAGGGAGGCACTAATTCCGGAGAGCCAGCTGTCCACATAGCTGGTCACTCTTGTGTTCAAACTCTGGTAGCAGCTCCGACTTACCCTATGGAGAAGGCCAGGACTCTATGAGGCTTCTAGTGGCCCTGCTGCTCCTTGGAGCCTACGCCCTGACCAGGTCTTCTGATCACAAGCAGCACAGCTGGGCCCTCTGCTCATCACTGCTCCAGCTCCCTGTCTACCCTAGAGCTGGCACCCTGCATGTGCCAATTCTCTTTCCCTGCACTGCTTTTGTTTTCATGGTCTCTATCACCTTCTAGCATGCTATATACTTCACTTGTTTGTTAGTAACTGTTTCCCTCTCCCTCACTAGAAAGTAAGATCTGTGAAGGCAACTATGTTCATTGCAGGGTCCCCAGAGCATACTCAGCCCAACACCTGGTACATGAAATGTTTAATAAGTTATGTGTTAAAAGACTAGATGAATGAAAGGTCTGTCAGAGGGCAGCTACTACTATTAGGCCCTTTTGATTTGGGCCACCTGAAATCCATGTTTTCCAAATTCCAATCCAGAAGCCATGGCTTGACAAAAGAGGTTGGTGGTGTTGTAAGAGGGTGCCTGAGATAAGAAATAATTTATTTCCTATTTCTCTCCAAACCTGTTCCACATGTGTCTCTCCAGTCTCAGTAAAGAGCTTCTCCACTCTGCCAGTTGCATAAATCTTTGGGCCCCTTGCCCCTTTCTCTCACACACCACTGGTTGTACTTAAGAAACAGACCTAGCGGTGTGCCCCAGTGGCCTAGCAGTTTAAACCAGGTGCCATTCACATATATCCCAAGGTCCTGAGTTCAAGAGCTGAGACTGGGTAAAATAATCAATGGTAGCCTACTAAATAAAATAAATTAAATACTTAAAAAAAAGAAAGAAATAGACCTAGAATCTGACCATTTCTTAACACTTACACAGTTATTTCCCTAGGCCAAACCACCATCTCTTACCATCATCAGTGTTATTGTCTCTCTCCACCCCACCTCCAACATACAACTGTCAAAACAGCAGCCAGAGAACTTTTTAAAAATTTTATCAAATTATGTTCCTCCTCTTATGCTTACAGGGGCTTTCCATTTTGGCATAAAATCAAAGACCCCACACCATGGCCTGGAGATCCTGGCAGACTGACCCTCCAGTTATCTGACTGACCTCAAATCCTACTCCTCCGCTTTCAGTCCTCTGCTCCAGCCACAATGGCTTCTGTTTTCCCTGTACCATAGGGTCCTTTGCCTGCCCCAGGGCCTTTGCACTTGTTGCTCCCTTTGCCTGGAAAGTTCTTCCCCAGGAAACCTGCCTGACTTCTTTAGGTCTGTGCTCAAATGTCCCCTTTTCTATTCACCCTTATAAAATAGTACCCTTCCAACACTCCCTCTCTTTATCTGGCTTTTCTCCAATACTTATCATCATCTGGTATGACAAATATTTGCTTTCTTCTTGGTGCCTGTGTTGTACTCCCTTCCCAGAATGAATTTCACAAGGGAGGGACAATGTTTTGTTCAGGCATGTGTCTTCACTGCCCAGAGGGCAGTGTTTGGAGTACCTGGTGCCGGGGGCTAAAACCCTGCTGTTTTTGAGATATTCACTGGAGTCACAGGAGCAAGAAGAAGCAGTAGTCTGACCTCAAGATTCATCCTGACCACCTACAGAAGTCCTGTCTCTCCTGTGCAGTTCTCTGGCACCTGCTTCTGCGGCCTCAGACTGCAGCCTGAGACAGTCAAAAGATCCAGGCATCAGGGGCTTCTGCTCCCAGGGGTCCATGTGAATCCTCTGCCCAGCATTCAGCCCAGATCCTCTTTTACATGAGTCACTTTTCTCACCCTTGATCCTCAAGGTGGAGAATCAGTTGATAAGGCTTTTTACTCATCACTTAAGCATGATGAAGGAAGAGGAATGGATGGCCTTGTCTGTCACCCAGGACTAGAGCTCTGGAGCCCAACAGAGCTCCTTTAGCATGAAGTGCTGGGTGTGGTCCAGGCTGTCACCACCATGAGAGACAAAGAAGGGGCTGAGAAACTGGGAGGGCAGCTGCAGTGATCACAGGCACAGAAGCTGGAGTCAGGGTCCCTGAGTTTGAATCCAGTACCATAGCCTTTCCACTCTGTGGCCCTGAGAACTTTCCTAACTGTACCTGCATTGGTTTGCCCATCCATAAAGATGAATGATAATTACAGTCCTTAGTGCCCAGGGCTACCACCAGAGGTAGGTGCTGAGGGCAGTCCCTGGGACACAGAGAGCACTGTGTCAGCTGACACCCTTCAGAAAGGGAGAAGGGTAAGGACAGATAGTTGTGCACAGAGGGCAGCGGGGCTGGCCTGGAGGAAGGCTGAGAAGATTCCCCAGGAGGTCATGTCAAGGAGTTTGGAAATGGCCCTGATGGAGTTGTGGTTAGGTCAGCTACCCCCAAAGGAGTACAATCCATGTACATCCCAGGGACCCAGGTTTGCATTTGGGGCAGGGGTGGGAGTGGGGAAATAACCAGGGTGAAGAACTAAATAAAAAGAAAATAAAGTGCTTCTTCCTCCTCTCTCTTCCTGCCTGCCTACCTACTCAACTTCATTCCTGCCTGCACCTTTCCTTATTAAAAAAAAGTTGGGAAAGGAGCATGTGGGTCTCACCGTGGGTAGCTGTGGGGCCATGGTGACCCTTTGAAGGTGTATTTCACGAGGAGGACTGTCTGACAGGCCAGACTGGAAAGGGGAATGCCTGCAGCCCAGAGACCTGGGAGGAGGCCATGGAGCAGCCCCAGGCTTGCAGTGGAGATGGGGAATACAGGGGAGGGCCACGGGCAGGTCCATACGGGTCCTGCCTCCTCTGGAGCGGCCATAAGTAGCTTGCAGCTTTGCACAGGCTGCAGACTGCCGGCAGACGCTTAGCTCTGCCGTACAAGCACTGACTCATCCTCTAAGACCTGGCTCAGGGCATCTCTGAAAGCTACTTCAGTGCCCTCAGGCAGTTAGTCACTGTGCCCTCAGTCGGCCTGGCCCATGCCCTCTCAGCTGAGGTTTCTGTACTCTCTCCATTGGCTCCTGCGCCCGGTGTAGACTGGGGGTGCTCACTGGGGTCTCGTGCGCAGGCTTTGGCCAAGAAAACAAAATCCCAAGCCTTAAATTGACTCCTACTCTTGAGCAACCCTCTGTCCTGGTCACTGACCCCCCGCCCCCCACAGTCTATCCCGCCTTTTCTCATCTGAAACTGGTTTCTGTTCTACTGTTAATGTGCTATATTCTCTGTGGGGTTCAGTGACCATCCCTACACTCTGGTCCACGCCAGTGCTTCTCTACCTGATTGCCCTCCAGAGCCCTCTGGGACCACGGGCCTTAGTGTCCTTCTGCCAGCTCCTGCCCCTGGTTGCTCCTGCCCCGTCACCCCAAGACAGTGTTGAGTCTCCGCTTCTTCTCAGAGATGCTCTACCATCAGACTTTTACTGTTGTGAAGTGACTCCTGTGCAGGCCACTCCCTCTCCCACCTCACCCAAGGTCTCTGGGGAACAGCCTCTCCCCGGCCATCCACACCCCAGCAGTAGCTCAACCTCAAGTTCCTTCTTCACTCAGCAATTGTGTGCTGAATTGCTGAGTGTGCCAGACACTGTGTGACGCACCAGTGGGCAGTGGTGGATAGAAACCATTTTGGGGTGCATGTGGAGTAAGGTGTAGGTGTGTGACTACGGATCCTGAGCAAATAACAAAATATCAGGTGGTACACACCACAGATAATTTAACACAGGGTGAAGGTGCTAGGGGCACTTTGGGTGGTCAGAAAAGGCCTCCCTGAGGAGGTGACTTTTCAGTTGGAATTGTAATGACAGGAAGCTCTGCTACGCTATGTCCTAGGGGGACAGCATTTAAGGCAAAGGGGGCAGCCCAGGTAAAAGTCCAGCCTGGCCCACTCTGATAAGCTGGCCTGACCAGTCACCTTTCTGAGTTCCCACCCTGCAATCATGGTATCTCAGCCTCAGTCACACTGCCCATTCTGCCGCAGGATGTACCAGAACATTCTCCCAGCAATCTGGGCAAGGGGTTACACAGACTTATCTTGCAAGCCTCTCTGCTGAGCTGGAGGACTCAGTTGTCTTCTACAACCCTTCTAGGATCCCAGGCACATTCCTGGGGGGGTGGGGGGTAGGCGGGGTAAGAGCATTCTCAACCTCTGGCCCTGTATCCTTGAGCTGCCCTAGGGCGCCTCAGGTGATATCCTCTGAGCTGCTGCAAGAAGGCTGCTGTCTGAGCTTTTTTGGAGAGAATGGGGAAGAAAATAAAAATCTACCTCCCTTGTGCCCCCAAAATGCCTAGCACTGGATACAAGGAACACTGGTAGGAAGCAGTTTAATTAGTAATATTTGTTTCCATCTTTATTAATTTTCCATCGATAAAAAATAGTATGACCAGAGGATAAAGGAGCAGGGAATTAGTGTTAATGGGTACAGTTTGTTTGGGATGATGAAAAGTTCTGCAGATGGATGATGAGGACGGTTGCACACATAAGGCCTATGAATTGTATGTTTAGAAGTGGTTAAGAGTCTACACTTCCTGGTGGAGCAGCAGTTGGGTCAATCATCTCCAAAGGAGCAAGCCACCCTTGAGTTGGAGTCCTGGGTCCGGAGGTGGGGGGTGGGGGGTGGGGCGGGAGAAGAGCGGCCAGTGTGAACTAAATAAAAATAAAATTAGTATACTTCTTCCTCCTCTCTCCTCCTGCCTGACTACTTGCCTTCACTCCTTCCCATACCTTTCCTCAAAAAAAAAAAAAAAAGATTCTATACTTTAAATGGTTAAGATGGCAAACAAAATGTTACATAGTGAACTCTGCTATGTTTTACCACAATTAAAACAAAAACATTTATGTTCCCAGCTCACTGCTCTATCCTCTGTGCCTAGCACTTAGTAGGCATATAAAAAGGAATTGTCAGAAGGAAAGGGGAGAGGGTATAGCCAAACTGGGGGTAGAAGGGGTCACTCATCTGGTGAAGAACAGAACTAGACTGTTGGTTGTGAGCTTAATGTATTAGATACAGATGCCAACTTACACCTTAAACCCATGTCATGGTACAACGTTACTTCAATACATTTTTAAAAAGTAACTGCCCACTGACAGAATACGAGTAAGAAATTAAAAGTCAACTTAGCGCTCCTAGTCAAGGTTCCTTGGGAGAAGCACTGGTAATAAGCAGGCTGCAGGGAAAGCCTTGAGGCAAACACTCACCTGGGCCTTCTCTTGCCAGAGAGGGAGGGTCTCCTCCTGGTCCAGCATCCGGGCAATGATCACGAGGCTGAGCTGGCTTCGAAGCTGCCTGTGAGAGAATGAACAGGGGAGACTGAGAGGAGCATCACTCTGAGAGGAGGGTAGACTTGAAGTTGGGGAGTCCCTCTCTGTCTGGGGTGTCAAGGCAAAGGCTTTTCTCTTTGGCTTATAGCATTATTTATTGTATAAGTAATAAAATATGCATGATGGGAAAGTTCAAAAAGGCAAGGCAAGTCCTGGTGGTGTAGTGGTTAGGTAGATCATCTTTGGCCTGGTACAGTCCACATATATCCCAAGGACCAAGGTTCGTGTCCTGGGGCCAGTGGGAAGAACCAAGATGAACTAAATGAAATAATCAAAAATGCTCCTCCTCTCTCTTCCTCCCTGTTTGCCTCATTTCTGTGTGCACCTTTCCTTTGAAAAAGATAAAAGGCTGGTGTGCCCTGGTTATGTCAGCCGCCTCTAAAGGATCACAGTCCAAATACATCCCAAGGACCTGGGTTTGTGTCCTGGTCTGGGGGGAACCACCAAAGTGCACAACTAAATAAAAATAGAGTAAAATGTTTCTTCCTCCTCCTCTCTTCCTGCCTGCCTGCCTGCCTCTCTTTATTCCTCCCTGCATCTTTCCTTAAAAAAAAAAGTTATAAAAACCCCCAAAACTAACCAAAAGTCACTGATAATTTCAAAGCCTAGCAGTGTAGCATTTTCTCCTTAGTTTGTTTTTCTCTATGTGTAATT
The DNA here is from genome assembly GCA_004363575.1 of Solenodon paradoxus. NCBI lineage: Eukaryota > Metazoa > Chordata > Mammalia > Eulipotyphla > Solenodontidae > Solenodon > Solenodon paradoxus. The sequence goes on along the minus strand of RJWH01005090.1, from coordinate 27,069 downwards.
ATCTTGGGACAAATAGAGATAAGGAATGTTCAACTACTTCCAGATAGACCTCTGCATTTTCTTTACTTGGAAGCACTGGGATATTTCAGCCCATGAATTGGGGGAAGGTAGGTGGCAAAACTTGGCAGGTTTTTTTTTCTATTTTACCCTGCATCCAATGACTTTCCTTTGGAGACCCCCTCCCACTAAGGTAGCCCAAACCTGGGCTCCTGGGGAATATGAGTGAGGTCTGGCCCATCAGAGTCCCTGTGACTAAAAGGCAGCCTTGCAAGGGGCTTTGGCTGGGACTCTTGAGTAGTCTGTGCCTTTCCAACAGGGTCACTAATCTGGTAGATGATCCTGCAGCTGCTGCTGGTCATCCTGCAAGCTTGTGGGAGAGCCTGGAGGATGAGGCAAGCAGAGACAGAATCCTGACAACACCCAGGGCCTGCCATGCCTGAAACCTTCAGCCCCTGGACCATTTGATTCAAGTGAGCCACTAAAGACCCTTTTGCTTCATTCAGTTAGAGTTGGGCTGCTGAGTTTCTCTCCAAATAATCCTAACTGATTCATTCTGGATGGAGCTAGTATCTTCAGATGCTAACGTTTGGTTTTCATAGGTCCTTGAGGACTGGAGTGAGTAAAAAAGAGAAGAAGTGGGGAAGCGGAGAGCAGGAGGTGAACCTAAGGGAGACTAGAAGGGAGTAATGGAATATGGGGCGAGAACAAAGTGAGACGGGGACACAGAAGGAAGCAGGGTGAGCCAGGGCCACAGAATGAACCCATCCTCTGCCTATATGCCCCTAACACAGGCCACTCTACCATGAGGTGAGGGTAACATCTTCCATCCACTCCACAAACCTGAAGCCCCCCAAGGACAGTGGATGTCAGCCTCAAGCATGGACTTTGATGTGCCCATAGTTCCTAATTCCTGTAGAAAGTTGCCTCCAAGGGAAGCTAAGGAGCAGTCTCAAAGCTGGAGGAAGTATCAAACATGAGAAAGAAAACAGTTGGGCTAGAGTCAGTTTCTTAAGAGGATAAATGCCTTTAAGTAACAATACTGTACAGTGCCCTCACCTGCATCTGAGAATGATACCACAAGGAGCTGAGGGGGTGGTCCCTGGGAATTGAAGGGGCAGTACTGGGGAGGAGGACTGGGCTAGGTCATTCCCCAGACCCCCTGCTACCCAGGCCTCACAGATGGAGATGTCCCAGGATGCAGGGTAACTGAGGCAGGAATAAAGCTCAGGGTAGGGTGGGATCTGAACCCAGGGGCACCATTTATTTTCTTAAAAGGCACTTAGTCAAGAGGGAGGAATCCAAAAAGTCAGGGGCTCCTGATTTAAAAGAGAAAAAAAGCAGCAGCAGGCTGTTACCACCACAAGCCAGAAGGACAAACGTGAAGAAAGGGGAATACCAAGTGCTGGAGAGGGCAACGGACATTCACACACAGCAGCGGGTCAAACAGTGATACATCTAAATCAGTAAACTGGCAGAGTCTTCTACTGATGTGCATATGGCTACCCCTGACCCAGCTATCTGACTCTAAGGTACAAGGTACAGAATGGCAGATAAGTGCATTACTGTTAGCTCATCAGAAAAAGACTGAGCACTCCATAGTGGCCTAGTGGATTAAGTCTGCCATCTCTGACCAGCACAGTCTACTCACAGCTTAAGGACTTGGTTTGGAACAGGGGTGGGGTAGAGTAATAACCAAGGTGAACAAGCAATAAAATGTTTTTTCCTCCTCTCTCTTCCTGTCCACCTACTCGCCTTCATTCCTGCCAGCACATTTTTTGACCCTGTGTATACAACTCAATACCATAACGGTTATGAATCAGCCTCCATCATGCAACGGGTGTAGATGACTTTCACAGTACTGGGTGAAAGAAATCCAATACAAAAGAATCGATGTATATGATTTCATTTATATCAAGTCCAAAATTGGGCCAATACCAGCTGTTGGAAGTCAGGGTCCCAAATGATACTGGGGGAGTAGGATCTGCTCATGTTTCATTTCTTGACCTGGGGGCTGGTTTCACATGTGCTGGGCTTGCAGAACTTTTCTGAGCCCTACACATATGATCTGCGTTCTGTTCTGTTTTCATGTCCCAGTTCAATAAAGATGAAACTCAGCTGCAGGGGAAGTTAGGATTGCCAGATTAAGCCAATAGAGGATGCTCAGTTAAATATGAATTTCTTATAAACAGAGGATAATTTTTTTAGCATAAGTTGGTCCCATGCAGTATCTGTATTTTATTTGGCAACCCTGGAAGGCACCAGCCAACCCCATTCAAACTTGATGGGGAGGACCTGACATTAACAGTATAGGATCCTCCCTCTCCCTGTCTCCCTTTGGCTTTTACCCCTTTTAGCAGAGGGCTTTGGTGTTCCCATCCACCCTTCCTGAGTCTTCAGGAGCAGCAGCCCCAACCTGGACAGAGCCATAGGATAGAAAACGGGAGCCCCTCACCCCCATGTCCCCCATACCAGACGCCTGTGGGTACAGTCAGACCCCCAGCCCTCACCCAGGGCCCCACCCTCCAGGTTCTCATTACCTAACTGTCAGCCAGGACCTTCTCTCCAGCTGTTCCCCGGGAGCCCAGCAGCAGCTGGCCAGGGAACACAGTGGGAGGTAAATGGCCCCTCTGCACTGCTGCTCCAAAGCTAACTTGCAGTGGGAGTTAGAACTCTAGCATCTGGGCTTCATTAATCCAAACCCGAGGCCTGCGCGGGAGCCCATTACCCACAGTGGGTGGGGAGGGGCCAGCGTGGGGGCAGGGGTGCTGGCAGGCAGGCTGAGCAGAGCCGGGTGGTTCCTGAAGGGAAGAGGCAGGCGGGGTGGGTTAGGATAGGGCTGTTGTCCAGAAACGAAGAAATGCACCAGAAAACGTGCTGAGGGGGTGAATGGATGAAAAGGAACCCACATCTGAGGGTGGTTTGCTCCCCCTTCTCCGTCTGCCTGCCCACTGCCTTTTATCCTGATGGTCCTCCCTGCCTTTTAAACAGTCCCCTGCACTCAGTCCCCACTGAGACACAGGGGGAGGGGACAGGACCACTTTTTAATTTTAGTCTGACAAATTACTCTGCAGAGGAGAAAAAGCAAAGACTCACCCCAAATGCCACCCAAACTGTGCAGGAGGCAAGCAGAGGGGCCATGAGCTCTTTCTCCCCAAGAAGCTGCCTGACCCTACCCAGCAAAGCCTCCCTGAACTCAAATCAGGCCAAGCAGTTCTGCAAAGGAGGATGCAGAAGGTCCTGGAGTCACCCAGTCACTGTCATATAAGGCAGCAGGCTCCAGCCCTCCAAGCCAGGCCCAGCCTCTGCCCTGCTCTGCTCCCCCCAAGCCTCTGTAAGACCAGGACACTGGATCAACACTCAGAGGAACATAAAGTGCTGGGAAATTTGGAACTGCCTTCTCCAAACCCACAACAGAGTCCGGAGGGGGACTGCAGGCACTCTGCTTCGCCGGCTCCAGCCTTCCCTTAGCTCCTGTGAGAGGGGCTCTGAAGACTACCAAGGCCTGAGCCAGTGTGGGAACAACCACTGGGGTCAGTGCAGCCCCTGAGGTGCCCCTGTCTTCACTCCTTCTGAGGGGAACAAGGCCCTGCCAAAGCTGAACTACCCTAAAAGGGCATCGGGCATCTGGCCAAAGGCGTGAGCTGCCTTTTCCATGTCTCTAGGGCAGTTCAGGAAGCAACAGCACTGGCCTGTTCTGCTGTGGAAAGGCTGCCCAACACTCTGCCTCAGGGTGTCTGCCCAGCTTGCCATGCTGGGACTGTCCGAGCTGCTTCTCATGCCAATGCCCCTCAGTCCTTCACTCAGGGTCTTCTGACAGGTAGGTATGGGCCACCCAGGCAGGAAGGGGCAGGGCCTGGGCTCTGAGGTTAGGGTAACCTCCTTGGTTGCCTCCCTGGACATCCACACATATGTTGGGGCACTCACGACTGGGGGCAACAAGAGACACAGGATACAGACAGCATAGATCCATTTATGCAGACGCCCCACAGAAATGCAAAGGGTCCATCTACAACCATTTACTTCAACACTTCAACAAATGAATCCCACAAAGGATGTTCATGCTATGCCAAGAAAGCCAGACAAGAGAGAACACTCTGCCTGGTCCCATTTTGTGTACATGTTCAAAAACTGGAGAAAGGAATCTATGGGATGGTGGTAGGGGAAGCAGTTTCCTTGGCAGAGGGCATGCCTGGGAGGGGCCCATAGGGGTTCCTGGGGAGTATCTTATGATAGAGCAGTGGTTCCTTGGCAAAACACACTGGGCGTTCACCTATACAGTACCCTTTCTTGCATGCATATTATAACTAAACAGATTACGACTATTTAAAACAAAAAGTTCACATGGACAATCACTACCCAGCTTCCATCCTTCTCATCTCCTTCCCTCCTTCCCTCTTTTTCTTTTCGTTATTGTGATAAAGTCCACAGACTCTTACTTCAGCTTAGGAAAACACTTTAAAAGTCACCTAATGTCTACACTTGCCCATTTAACTAGGCTGTCCACACAGTGGAAGGTAGTGTTGTATTTCCTAAGACCGCCCCTTCGCCAGTTACAACAGCCATTTTCCTATCATTTGGAATTTTTTTTTTTACCATTCTAGGTTAGACCCAATGCTGCCTTGAGGGATTGTCAATGTTCCCAGCCAAGTGAGGTGCTCAGAGCTGAAGTGACGCTCATTTCATGGCAGCTCCAGGACACTGCAGAGTTAACAGATTGAGCCAAAAGTCTCTTTTCACACCTCTTGCTGTTAAATCCCATTTCCCAGCCCCTGTTCATAATTGTGCAGCTGAGTCTCTCTTTCCCATTCAACCCGTTACTGTGGTCTGTTGAGATCTTCTGGGATCTTCAATTCGCTGTCAGCTGTATTCATGTCATGTGTGAATCTGATCATTGTTCCATTAATGGTTTCATTCAAGACACTAGGTCTACCCTGGCCAACCTATCAGTGAAGACAGAAGTCAGGGTGGCCACAGAGCCTGCCCTCCAGGCAAACTCTGATAGCAAATGGCACCTTTTGATGATGAATTCACCTAATTCTGCATCTCTTAGCCCACAATCTCTCCATGTTGTCCACAGACAAGATGAAACATGCCAGCAAATATGAAAACCCAGCTTGTCCTCTCCAGAGTACTAACTCTAGTTGGCCTGTCAAAAATAAATGAAGCTAGTCTGCTGTTATTTATTCTTAGGAATCCTAGAAAGCAGTGCTTCCCTTTCTAAGTCTGTGCTCACAAACCATCCCCAAGGGAGTCTCACTGAGGGACACATCAAGCCCTCGTTTTGAGAGCAGAAAGTGCTTCCCTCCAGGTCCCTCAGGGCTGTCCCACCTCCAGAGTTCTGTGGTTCCCAGGCAATCTCCCAAATCCCCAGCACTGACAGGGACTGTCATCTGCTGGTAGAGACTAACATCCGTCCTGCACAGCAAGATGCTGCCATACGGTCTCTTCCACTATCTTAGGTTTCAATTCTCTTCTATCAATATTTGAGTCCACATGAAAACTTTTGGCTCCTTAACATAGAGGACAGAAGCAAAACAGGAAATGCATAGCATGTTCTCACATCAGTATTAACATTTCACTGTCAGCCCAAATTCAGCTTTACTGTAGGACCTCCCAGTCCACCTGGGTCATCTGTCTTTGTGGAATCTGATTCTAAAAAAGCATATCTCAGTTTGTCCTGGTGGAGTAGTGGTTTGGTCTGCTGCCTCCAGCTGAGCACAGTCCACATATATCCCAAGGACCCAGGTTCTTGTCCAGGGGTTTGGGGGGGAATAACCAACATGAACAACTACATAAAATAAAGTGCTTCTTTATTCTCTTTTTCTGCTTACCTACTCACCTTCATTCCTGTCTGCACCTTTCCTTTAAAAAATAATACCCCTGCCCCAACTCCACTTTTTGAAATCCACCCTCCAGAAACAGCTACCCCAGAAGCAGGCTCACTGAACCCCTCTTCTGGGTCAGACTACAAGGACACAGAGACCAAAGTCACAGCTCCTGCCCTCACAATGCTCACAGGGTCCACAAAGTCAGGAGGTTTCTTGGAAGATGAGATGACTAGGTCTGAGCCTGATCTTGACTGGTGAGTAAATGCTAACCAGGTACGAAAGAAGAAGGAGAATAGGGAAGAGGCCTCTCTAGGAAGAGAGGAGAGATGGTGAAAAACACAGAGATTAAGTGCTCATCATAAGTTTGGGTGATTGCAAAGTTTTCAGATCTGGCTGGAGCAAGGGGAGGGGGAGAAAGTAGGACTGGGAAGGTGACACAAAGGCTCCCATATACTGGGCTGGTTATTTGACTTTCACCATAAAGAAAAGGCTAAAGGATTTTAAGCAAATGACAGAAGCAGATGTGCATTTGAAGGAAGGCCATACTCTGGGCAGTGTGGGGGCGGGTCAGAAGCCAAAATCCAGGGTGCTGTAGTAAGAGCCTGAACTCAGGAAGCACCAATGAGGGTAATGAGGAGGAATGACTACTGTGGGGGATGGGAAAGCTCAGGGTGGGCGGGACAGGAGGTACCCACAGTCTCCTTGGCTTAGGCTTCAGGCAGATGCTGATGTTAGGGGGCCATGGAAGACAGGACGGGGTGGCCTCCAGGGAAGGTGATGACGTCAGTTTCACACATGCCTGCACAGATATGGTACTTAGCAGAAAGATCTGGTCAAGTGTATTGACTTGGGAGTCCTTAGCATATAATTAGAGTTGAAGTCATGGATGTGGAGATGTGTCTCAGATCAAGTTCCCCAGGAAACGACCTCTGAAAACTGCACAGCTTTTCAAGATCCTAATAGTTCTGCCTCTTCCAGAACCTTTCTTCTGGAGTTATCCCTTCTCATTTCCATATCTTTAGCTTTTTATTCTCCTCTGGTTTTTTCCTGAATGTGGGAGGAGGAGTCAGGAGAAAATGAAGGTGAGTCTAGGGTACAGTAGGTTTGTATGGTGGTGGTGGTGGCAGGGAGCAGAAAAGGGACCTGCTGTTTGCTGGGAGTGCAGAGGTCTCAGCAGCAGGAAATATGGGGAGTCTGAGATCTGCTGAAGGCTGAGGAGGCTGGCCAGCAACTCAGCGTTGCTTCTGGGTGCCTTGAAAAAGTCAGGGACTGAGGTGGGGACAAAGGAAATGTGTCATAACACCACTACATGTACCAGTGAAGGCCTCAGGGTAGACAGATACAACAGTATGAAGGAAGGGGGCTGTGGGTAGAGTCAGGAGTCCGTGAAGGGAAGCCAGGAGAGGTGAGGTACCTGGAGTAAACAAACTGGCCCAGGCCTGGGTGTGGCAGTGGGCTAGGGGTGGAAGGTGTGGCTCAGCTGGCCCTGAGGGTGCACGGCCCCCACCTCAGCAGCATGGAACATGGAAGGAAACACGGGAGCTCTGGTACACCTGCCTGTGTGTTACCACTTTATGCCCAATGCCCAGACATGATGATTTGAGAGCTGCTTTCTCCCAGGGCTGCCTGCTCACCTTTGGTGATCAAACCCAGTGCTAAGAGGTTACCAGGGAGCTCCAAAATTCATGGATAGATGGAAAACCGAGCCCACCAAAGGAAGCAAGATGGAGGACTGTTAAGATCTCAGATTCTTTCCTTCTCATAGGACACCTAAGAAAACATCTATTTGGCTATCATGATCTATGAACAGAAATGGGACCAGCATCTCCACAGAGAAGGGATTTATGCCTCCATTAAAGGTAGGAAAGGCTGACTTTTATCAGCACCACATCTCCAGTCAGAGACTCGGGGCCGTGGGAAGAGTAGGGTGAAACCAACATGGTACCAGAGTTAAAGGACTTTCTCTGACTGCAAGCATCCCAGAGCTGGTCTGTAGTCATTAAACTAGGGTGGGGGTCGGGGGCTGACTGCCCAGTAAACAGAGACAAGATGCAGCTCCTCCCAAAATATGCCAGCACTGCATGGGAGGCTGCCATTAGAGAAAAATGCCTGCAGGGAAGGGCCCATCCTGGTGCAATGCTGGCTGTGGGGTCCTTCTAAATTCTACCACCAGGTTTAAGGGCATGGTTACCACCCCCTCTGGGACTGAAATTTTCTCTGGAGAACTGAGAAACTTTCAGAAGGCAGGGTCTATCTCCAAAAGCTATGTCTGTTCTGTGGGCTGTGTTGGAACTATGGCCTGCTAGCTGACTCTTGGGTCTCACTTTGTGGGCTTTATTCTTCATTCCCATGACTCTGGGGGAAACCTCTGCATTCCCTATGCCAACTCCAACCCCACAGGCTGGACTCTCAGGAGCCAACACAGGGCTAATCTCAGAGATTCAACACATCCGATCAGTACTGATATCACACAACTAGAGGAAGTCCAGTGTTCAAACCAAGGTCCAGATCTATCCTGTCTGATTCAACACCCTAACACAAGACCTTTATATCAACACCTTTTATATCAAGGAAGCCTAACCCATAGAACTAAACACAGAATGCCAAACAGATAGAAGACACAGAGAAATATACATGAAATGATGGATCTAAACAAAACTCCAGGGAAAATCTGAATGCAACAGATTTAAGCAAACTACCTGATGAAGACTCTAAAGTAACTCTAAAGTGATAATCATTCTATTTGAAATCAGGAACACAATGGAGGAACTAAAAGAGAACTACAACTAAGAGAGAAGATATGAGGAGGCACAAAATAGAAGTAAAGGAGCTACAGAACATTACAGGCGAACTATATAACACAATAGAGTGGGGTTCGACAGTAGACTGGAAGAGGCCTCCAACAGAATCGGTGAGCTAGAAGATAGGGTAGTAGAATGCACTCAAGCAGACCAGCAAGGGGAAAAAGAATTAAAAGAAACAAAGACAGCATATGGGTCCTATGTGATATAAAAAAGAATAAAATTTGTATCACAGGGGTCCCAGAAGACGAAGAGAGAGAAAGGAGGGCAGAAACTGTATTTGAAGGAATAATAGCTGAGAATTTCCCTTACTTGAGGAAAGAAGTAGACCTCCAGACCCAGGAAATGTAAAGAGCTACAAGCTAAAAAGACCTAGATGAAGACACATCATCATTAAAATGTAAAAGATACAAGATAGGGAATTTTGAAAAGCAGTTAGAGAAAAATGACTTACATACTAAGCAGCTTCCATAAGATTGTCAGTGGATTTCTCAACAGGAAGGTTACATGTCAGAAGGGAATGGCATAATATATTCAAAGTACTGAAAGAAAATGATTTCCAATTATGGATACTCTACCCAGCTAGATTATCACTTAGAATTGAAGGAATGATAAAAAGCTTTCCAGACAAGCAAAAGTTAAAGGAATTCATCACTATGAAAGCAACTTTACAAAAAACATTAAAAGATGTGCTATGAAAGTGTGCTCTGGTGGTAGAGCCGTTTAAACCAGGTGCAGTCCACATGCATCCCAAGATTCCCAGACCTGGGACTAGGGAAACAACCAATGATGAACAACTGAATAAAATATATAAAGTGCTTCTTCTTCTCTCTGCCTGCCTGCCTACCTATTCACCTTAACTCCTGCCTGTAACTTTCCTTAAAAAAAAAAAAAAAAAATCTATAAAATGTAAAGAAGTCCCATGTAAAAGCAGCAAGACTTCAAAATATAAAAGTTGGGAGGAGAGGAGAGTGAAAACGTGGACAGCAGAATGAGCTCAAGACTAACTGGCTTTCACGTAAAAACAGGATATAAGCATTAAAACTTTTACGAAAACCCCAAGGTAATCTCAAAACATATCTCCAGGAAAAAAAAAAAAAGAATAAAACAAAAAGGGAAACAAATCACAGCACAATTACTTTCAAATCACCTAAGAAGAGAAAGAGAAGACCAATGGTACTGTCAGCAATAACACCAGAAAAAAATGAACAAAATGGCAATAGTTACATGTCAATAATCACCCTAAATGTCAACTGATTGAACTCATCAATCAAAAGGCACAAAGTGACTGGATTTAAAACATAACCCAACTTTCTGCTGCATTCAGGAAGCTACTCTTTTAAAAGATAAACACAGGCTTGAAGTCAGTGCTTGGAAGACAATCCTACAGTCAAATGAAAACCAAAAAAGAAAATAGAGAGAAAAAAAGCAGGAACAGCCAACTTATATCAGATAAAACAAACTTCAAACTTAAGAGGATAACAGAAGACAGGGATGGACATGATTAAACGGTCAATTCAGAAAGAAGACATAATGCTTAATATATGCATTAAATGAAACACGTAAAGCATTATTAACAGAACTGAAGAGAGACATAGACAGCAATACAGTAACAATAGTAGAAAAGGACAGAATCAAGATAACTACCCCTTTCACAGTAGTTTAGGAAAAGGCATCAAATACCTTGTGACTTAACAAAATATTTCACTATACAATAAAAACTGTAAGTCTTTCTTAAAAGAAACAGAAGAAGATGTAAAGAGATGGAAAGATAACCTGTGCTCATGGCTGGGAAGAATTAACATTGCTAAAATGGCCATCTTACCTAAAGCAATATATAGGTTTAACGCAATCCCCATCATAAAAGCATATATCTAGGAAATAGAGCAAAAATTTTAAATATGCATAAACAACAAAAGCCATTATGAGAAAAAAGGGCAAATCTGGAAGTGTCACATTCCCAGACATTGAGTTATAGTACAAGGTGACAGTGATCAAAACTGCTTGGTGCTGGAATATAACAGACACAGATCAGTGGATCACCATAATAGACTCACTCACATATGGTCGGTTAATTTATGACAAAGGAACCAAGAGCATTTAACAGAGAAAGGAAAGTCTTTTCAATAAATGGTGTTAGAAAACTGGACAGCCACATCTGAAATAATGAAGCTAGACCACTAATACCATACCAAAAATGAATTCAAAATGGGTTAGAGACTTGGATGTAAAACTAGAAACCAAAAACTACTTGGAAGATAACCTAGGAAAGACATTCCATGATATCAGCTTTAGAGAGGTCTTTGATGACTCAACTCTACTGTCAAGGAAAACAAAAACAAAAATAAACAAATGGAAATATATCAAACTACAAAGTTTCTGCACAGTGAGAGAAACCATCACCAAAACCAAAAGACAACCTACTGACTGTGAGAAGAATTATTTGCATTTCACATATACAACAAGGGCTTAATATCCAACATATACAAAGAACTCATAAAACTCAACAGAAAAATAAACAATCCAATCAAAAAGTGGGTAGAAGAACTGAATATAGACATTTCTTCAAAGAAGACATATGGATGTCCAACAGACATTTGAAAAGACGATCTTCCTCAACTATTATGAGGGAAAAGCAAATGAAAACAATAATGATTCACCTTATACCTACGAGGTTTGGCTATTATTCAAAAAGTCTGGAAGCAACAAATGCTGGCAAGGATTCAGAGAAATGGGAGCACTTTAACACTGTTGGTAGGAGTGCAAATTGGTGTAACCTTTATGGAAAGCAGTATGGAGATTTCCTCCAAATATTGAGAATGGAAATCCCATCTGATTCCATCATCCCACTTCTGGGTATTTATCCAGAAGACACAAAAACACTAATTTGCAGAGACATACACACCCCTGTTTATTGAAGCATTTATTTACAATAGCTAAGAATCAGAAATTACCTAAGTTCCCATAGATGGATAAAAAAATAAAGAAGATGTGGTATGTGTACACAATGGAATACTACACGGCCCTTAGAAAAGATGAAACCCTGTCATTTGAGACAACATGGATAGAACTAGAGGGGATTATGCTCGCTAAAATAAGTCAGAAGAAGAAAGGCAAATACCGGATGATCTCCCTCATATGTGGAATATAAAAAAACAAGGAACAGACAAAACAAAAATCAACCCTTGGGCATTAGCAACAGAACTGAGGTGACCAGTAGGGAATAGGGTGGGGGATGGGGGAAAGTGATAGAGGGGAGATAAGAGAACAGTGAAAAACTTTCAGTATTTTGGTAGTGGGAAAGGTGTGTTGTCACATTTCTTAGGAATGGGGAACCTGTACATATGGATTTATATTATTTTATAAAACAAATTTACCTCAATAAACATTAAATTTAAAACAAAACAAAATAAAACAGTCAGGAGCCATGGGATACAGGGCAGCAGTGACCAAGCTGGAGGTCCTTGATCCTGAGTCCTTTCCTTGGGTACATCCGATTAGTGGAGTCAATCTGGGTCTAGCTTCCAGAAGAGGAAAAAAAAAATCTGGCCCTTGGTTTCTGTATAGGTGGAGGCAGAGTGAAAAAATTTCCTCAACACAAAAATGATGTCCAAATTCTGGGAACGACTTTTTTCCCTCTACAACCTCGCCCCCAAGCATCTTCCCTAAAAACACCCAGAATATATCTTCATCACAGAAGTAGAAAGAAGAGAGTCAACAATTGCCACTTATTCACCAAATATTTTATAAACACCTGTGATATTCTAGTACCTAGGCACTGGGAACACACTCACAGAAAGCTTGCATTCAAATGTCAGAAACAGTTGATATTTGATGCTATGTGAGTGAAGAAAAATGAAGGGAAGTGACGTTCTGAAAGCCCTGAGGTGGGAACTAATTTGGAAAGGATGATCAGCTGAGGTCTCTCTGAGGAGGAGAAGTCTCCTGCAAGTATGTGTGTGTAGTGTGCGTGTGACATGTGCTAGAAAAAGGGGAAATGAAGATGATGTACCCAGCATGTTCCAGGAATAGCAGGGGATGAGCACTGGGCTCGGGCCACATCTCAAGGGGGCCGAACAGGCCATCTTCAAATGATTTCCTTCTTCTCAAGGGGGCTGAACAGGCCATCTTCAAATGATTTCCTTCTAAGTATGAGGCTAAGCCATGGAGATTCTTGGACAGGAGAGTGACTCAGTTGCTTGCAGTAGTTCTTTTATTGTTAAATGTTTTAGTGTGATGATAACTGTTCGGGCTAACAATTAAGGCATGCCCTTATGGTTTAGCAGTTAAGTCTGCCTGTGTAATCCAGACTAGGTTTTGTAACCTGGGTCGGGAGGAACAATCAAGATGAACAACTAAATAATCTAAATATTCTTCCTCCTCTCTTTTTCTGTCTGCTTGCCTTCATTCCTGCCTGTACCTTTCCTTTAAAAGAAAAACAACAACAAAAACCAGGTTCTTGTCTTTTAGAGACACCTGAAATAAGACCATATGCTTCCTGGGATGTTTCACAATGATCTGGGATAGGGATGAAGAGGAAGAGAAGGTGAGGGTGGTGGTGATTATCTGTTAAGATATGGAATTTGGGTACACGAAGTCCATTTTATATATTATTGTATGCTTGAAATTTTCTATAACAAAACTTCTAAAAAAAAAATCATTAAATGACTGTGGCCACCCCACGTCTAACTGGTAGAATAGCAGTAAGGTCAATTGCCTCTGAGGGAGTAAGGCACATACCTTTGGGTTTGAGTTTTGGGTCTAGTGAAACAACCAGTGTAAACTTAATAAAAATAAAATGAAAATGTTTGTTCCTCCTCTCTCTATCTGCCTGCCCACTCACCTTCATTCCTGCCTTCATCTTTCTTTGAAAAAATAAAAATAAAAAAATAAAAGACTAAATAAAAGTGAATCTGATGTGCCCTGGTGGAGTAGCAGTCAGGTGAATCACCTCTGAAGGAGTGCAGGTCACATACCCCTGGGTTCAAGTCCTTGCCCGCAACCAGTGTGAACTAAGAAAAACTTTTTAAAAAGTGTTTCTTCCTCCTCTCTTCCTGTCTGTCAGCCTACTCTCTCTCATTCTTACCTGCATTCCTTAAAGAAAAAAAAAAAGTGAATCTGGTTAGATGGTAAGAATAGGCTGTGGGTGGAGAGTCAGATATGGGGCAGCCAAGAGTTATTTGGAAAAGAGAAGTGAGCCCAAAGATTATGAAAGTCATATTCATCTCAGCCCAAGATCACTTTTATCCCCAAACTGTGATCACTGGATCCCACTTTACAAATTGTTTCATAAGACGTTTTTCATTTAGCATTACTTTGTTAACCTTCTCTTTCTTCCACGACACTTAAGTTCTATAAAAATATTCCGTAGTTTAGGCAGAACTTAATTTATGGTGAGGCTGTTTCCAATTTTTCACCATTATGAACATTATTATGCAAAACACCCTTGTCAGCATTCACTATTTTCCCCCAGGTTGGACTGTCTAGGTGCACCATGGTAGTTTGGCCTACCACCTCCGGTAGAGCACTGTCCACATATATCTCAGGGACTTGGGTTCATATCCTGGGGCTGAGGGAAACAACTAAGATGAACAACTAAATACGACCAATAGAAATGCTTCCTTCTCTCTCTTCTTGTTTGCCTGCCTACCCGCCTTCATTCTTGCCTGCATCTTTCCTTTAAAAAAATTGTCTAAGGGTTAGCACACTTTTCAGTCATTTGATTTTTCCAAATTGCCCTCCAGAGGGGCTATGCGGACATGTAAACCGAGAAGGCGCATGCCATTTCTGCCCATCTTGCCAACACTGGGCATCATCCTTCCTTCTGATCTATGCCAGTCCACTGGGCAAAGAACTCTGTCATTGTCAAGGCTGTTTTGAGACTCATTTTAGGAAGACTTCATTCGCTTAAGCTGGTTTTATCTTCCCCTCTCCTTCAAGTGCCGTGGTAAAGCAGCACAGTTGGGGTAGTTAATAGAGCCTAGGGACATCAGTGCCCCATTGAGTGAAAGTAGCCCTCATCTTCCTCTGCCACTGAACAGAGGCCCTGCATGTGGTGGCAGAGGTCTGCTTTGAACATCTGCTGGATACCCTGGGCAGAAGTCAGGGCAGTACAGCTGCTCTGTGCAGCTACCCAGAGAAGCCCAAGTCCCAGTGTACTCTCCTCCAGGAACACCCTCTGCCCAATGGCTCCATTTCAGGTGAACTGCTCTAGTACTTTCATTTTTCATGGTTAAAATTAACTTTTCCTAAATTTACAGCACATCTCTTGCAGTCTTGGATTAACAAGGCAGGGGGAAGGGGGCGTGTACTGCACAAATGCCAGTGGGAATTCTTGCTTTGTGCTTACCCAGTCAGTAGACTCAGAAAGTGACAGCCTGTCATACAACAATCTGCCCTCCTTCCAGGGGTCAGTTTGGGAACTTTGCCCAGTGGGGCAGCCACCAGTGAGGGCAGAACAAGGCAGCCAGCAAACTCTTCCAACATCTGCACCACAGGGAACACTGGGGGTGGGAGGCAGCTAACTAAAGACCACAGTGAATACCAGTGAATACGGTGCTGTTGTGAAGAAGCGTTAGAAACCCTTTCTGATTCATTTTGGAAAGACTGTCAAGCCCTCTGTTAAAGTGAAAGGAAGGGCAGGGACATCATGCACATAAGCAAGACAACAGGCTGGGTGGCTCAGGTGCAGGGATAGGGGCACATTTTCGATATACACTCCTTGGTGCCTTTTACATTTTGTCCTGTTTGAATGTTTTGTCTGTTTAGACCCCTTTACTGGCATTTTGCCCTCTCTCCCTCCTTGCATTCTGGTAATCACTAATTTAGTTTGGTAGACTAAAGCTCTGTTTTTGTTTGGCTTGGTTCATGTTTGTTTGGTTTCTTGACAAACCACACGAGTGAATTCATACAATGTCTTTCTTTTTCTGATTTATTTCACTAAGCCTAATTGCCTCTAGATCCACCATCTTGTTCTAAATGTCAGGATTTCATCTTTCTTTTTTAAGAGTTGTGTGGTACGCCAGTGTGTATATTTACCACATCTTTATCCACTCATCTGCTAAGGGACACTAAGGTTGCTTGCAGCGCTTAGCTATTGTAAATAATGCTGCAGCAAATATAAAGGTGCACGTATCTCCTCAAATTAGTGTTTTTGTGCTTTCTGGGTACTGGAATTTATGTTTTCAATTTTTTGAGAAATCTCCATACTGTTGTCCATAACGGTTGTACCAATTTGCCCTCCCAATAACAGTACATTGTTTCCTTTTCTCCACACCCTTGTCACACTTGTTATTTCTAGTTTTGGGGTAACAGCCAGTCTCACAGGTATGCAATATCTTATTGTTGTTTTGTTTATAATCTACCTATCCTAAATTGGAAACAAGTTCATCTCAAGTTCACACTAACAGTATATATTTACATTTCCTCCTCCTCTCCCAACTCAATTTTATATTTTTAGTGTCTTGCTGCTTCTAAGTGGGTTTCATTCACTTGCAGAAATCCTGGTGAGTCCTGGTGGTCTAGCAGATAAGTCTGCCACCTCCATCCAGCTACATACATTCCAAGGATACGGGGTGGGAAACAACCAAGATAAAATGAACAACTAAATAAAAATATAACATGCTTCTTCCTCCTCTCTCTTCCTCCCTGCCTGTATCGTTCCTTAAATTAAAAAAAAAAAAAGAAACACCTTTAGTATTTCTTGCAAGTTTAGTTTGTTAGGAATTCTTTCAATTTTTTTGAGGGGGAAAGCTTTCTATGGTTCCTTCAATTCTAAATGATAACCTATCAAAGTATTCTTTATTACAAGATCTTTTCTTTCAGCACTTTGAAAATATCATGTTATTCTCTCTGGCCTGTTAAGTTTGTGCTGAGTTATCTGCAGATAATTTTACAGGAGTTCCCTGGTACGTAACTTGTTTTTCTCTACTTGCTTTTAAGATTCCCTCTTTGGTGTGCCCGGGTGGTCTAGCAGTTTAAACCAGGCACAGTCCACATACATCCCAAGGTCCCCAGGTCCAGAGCTGGGGATGGAGAAATAACCAATGATAAACAATTGAACAAAATAGAGAAAGTGCTTTCCTCTCTTTTCCTGACTGCCTACTTACCTTCATTCCTGCCTGCACCTTTCCTTCCTTTTTTTAAAAAAAAAAAAACAGAAGACACAGGCAGGAATGAAGGTGGACAGAGACATCAGGAAGAGAGCGGAAGCAGCACTTTATTTAGTTGTTTATTTTGTTCACCCTGACCCCAGTATGTGAACCCAGGTCCTTGGGATGTATGTAGATTGTGCTCTCGCTGAAAGTGGCTAATCAAACCAACACTCCACTAGGATACCCGTACAATGTGTCTTGCTGTGTGCCTGTGTTTATTTTGTCTGGAACTCTTTGGATCTGGATGTCTGCTTCCTTCCCCAGGTTAGGAAAGTTATCAGCTACTATTTCCTCTATTAAAGTTTCTGCTCCTTTCTTTCTCTTTTCTCTTCTGGGAGCCTATGAATGTTGTTCCTCTTGATATTAGTCTGTAAGTGTCTTATGCCGTCTTCATTTCTTTTCATTCTTTTTTCTCTTTGCTGGTCTGCTTGGGTGCTTTCCACTATCCTAACTTCTAGCTCACTAATTCAATTGGAAGCTTCTTCTAGTCTACTATTTTGTTTTTAAAAGGAAAGGTGCAGGCAGGAATGAAGGCAAGCAGGCAGGCAGGGTGAGAGAGGAAGAAATACTTATTTTATTTAGTTGTTCATCTAGGTTGTTGCCCCTGGCTAGCAAACCCGTGTATTTGGAATGTATGTGGACTGTGCCAGTGGACTTTAGCACTAAGCCACTAAAGTGTGCCTTCCTGTCTACTCTTGAGCCTGTCTATTGTGTTTTTTAGTTCTATGAATTTTGTTTGGAACTTTCTCATATTTTATGTATTGTAGATTTTATTTACTCATTGCTTTCCTTACATCAGTGAGAATGATCAAGACTATTACTATGAAATCTTCTCAAGTAGTTTACTTAATTTTATTCCATTAGGATTTTTCTCTGGGGTTTTGTTTTGCTCCATTATTTATGGTAAATATCCCTGTTTCTTTTTCTTTTTCTTTTTTTTTTTTGAATCTTGGGTTTATTTCTATGGATTATTCTAAAAGGCTTTCTCTAGCTGTACTGATGTAATAGTGCTGTGTTAGAACCTCAGTGCAGGTTGCAGTGATAGGCCTGGGCATGAGCTCTGGCTGCCAGGTCCTGGGGACTTTAGGCTGAAGACAAGCAGGCAGGTCAGCAGTGTTCCCAACAGGGGAAGGGCAGCTGTTTCTCAGACTGCTGGAGTCTCTCTTGTGATGCTAAGAGAACTGATGCAGCAGCAACAGCAGAACTAGAAGCTCTACAACTGGAGCTTTGCAGGAAAACACTCAGCTGTCTGTGCCAGGGTGGTAGATTCTGACTGCCTGCCACTATCCTAGGTGACTGTTGCCCTGGTAGCCACAAGAACCAAAACCAAGAGAATAGACTGTCCCATGGCAGAGGGGCAGGAATTTTGACCTTTGACTCTATTCCAATTAAACAACCTCCCAGTGCCAACCCTAATTCCAATATGGTATCTGCCAGTGCCAGTGCCACACAGACAAAAGAGGGCCCAGGATGACACCCAGCAGTACCTCTGTTTACCAAAAAGCTAGGAAACTGGCTGCACACACTAGGGAAGACTATGCAGCTATGAAAAAGAATGAAGATCACCTCATGTGTATACACTAAGTCCTTATAATGTCATGTATAAGTTTTTGGAAACTTGGACTTTAAGAGACATGACATATAAGGAAACCATAAATAAGAGTTAAGTTTCTGGCCCACTCTAGGGGAGTAGCAGTTTAGTCAGCTGCCTTTTGCTGTTGCACAATCAACACATATCCCAAGGATGGGGGTTTATGTCCCAGGACTGGGGGACTCAGGGAAACAACCAAGATGAACAACTTATTAAGACAAATAAAGTACTTCTTCTTCCTCTCTCTCCCGGCCTACCTCTGATTGTCTTCATTCCTGCCTGCACCTTTCCTTTTAAAAGAAGTTTCATCCCTAGGGCATATTTCTAGTCACAAAAATGTTGCCAAACTTCTAAATAAAGACCAAAACACTTCTAATACTAAGCATATTTATATTCACTCATTTTCTAACACCCTTATTCTAGCTCAGAGTTCTTGCTTCCCAAACGTCTCCTGGTTCACGGCACAAGGACCCTGATAGGATACTCTTCCATCACGGGGGTCATACATACACCCCCACTCTCTCCATCTGAACAACTGACCCCCCATACATTTCTTTGGGATATAGGGCTAAACTGGAGGCACCCAGAGTAAACTCATGTAGACCTGGGGAGAATGTGCCAACTTCACACACAGTGGCCCCTGTCAAGAATACAAGAATAGAATTTTTTCTCATCAGTGTAATAAGGAAACAAAATTACTCACAGACCTGCTGTGTGTGTGTGCAAGGTGGCAGGGGGAGATAAACAAATACATAATACAGTCTGGTCAGAGCAAATGGGAAATGGATTGGATGACATGGGGCCTTGGAAGCTAGGTTAAAGAATTTACACTTGGAAATACATGCAATGGGGAGCAAGGAGAGGCAGACACAATAATCACATGTATCCAAAGAGTGCACAGATTTTGAGAGGGGAAGAAGAGATCTGTTGCCATCCAGGTGAGAGAAAGTGAAGTCAAAGGAGAGGGTAGCAAATAGGTGACCGATTTAAAGCGACCCCACAAGGCACCTGCTTTCATGGAGTTGGTTCAGAGAGGCAATTATAAACAAAGATTTAGTGTTTACAAGGCAGAAAGGACCAGATTTAGGAAGGAAAAGGGATAATGATGTGGGGATGGGAGAAATGTCTGCCAGTTCTGACTTGCACAGGGAAGTGGATTCACTACTGAGGTTGAGCAGAGAGCCTGGGAAGCAGAGCTCAGCCTCTGGTGTCTGGGCTTCATGGAGACGGCACCCAAGGGAACATAGTTTAGACGCCCATGTTTAAAGGACAGAACTTATGGAAGCCCAGTTCTTCCCAAAAGAGAGCAAAAACTTCCCTTTCAGGACGTGGAGTGGCTTTCTCTTTTTTAACCAGATTCACAGGAAGAGTTGAGGTCAGCATGATTGTACCTGGCTGGGCCTTGCTGCTGTGAGGCTGAATCAAACTCTAAACCTGTTCTCATCATGTGGACTCCTGGGGGTGAAGTTGCTGTGCAAGGGTTCCTGATAGAGAGTGACTGCAGAGGTGCCTCTGAAGGATGGGGGTCTTCTGCAGAGATCCCCAGGATATGCCTGGTTGGAAAGGTGTGAGGCGGCATTCTAGGTGAAAGGAGTTGCAAAAAGGTGGGCCCAGAGGGGAGAAGAGAGGAGACAAGGAGTGGTCTGCTGGGGAAGGGCAAAGAATTTCCAGAAGTGGCACCCTAAAGTGCGAGGAGAGAGGACAGACAGGCCAGTAGAGAGAAGGGTCTTAATCCCTGGGGCATGAGTTTGTTCACCTCACTCACTGTTCAGTCATACAAAAATAATTAACAAAGCACCACAGCATGCCAGACTCTGATCTAGAGGCAGAATGATATGGCAGTGACCCAGATAATGGACGTGTTCTCCAGGAGGTAACACAGAGGAAGCCAGGGAGGAGAAAGCAAATAGTAAGATAATTTCTGGAAGAGACCAGTGATTTGCAGAAACTAATGAACAGCATTGGGAGGGCGGGGCAGGAGGGGGCCATCCAGAGACCTAATTCTGCTGAGGTCTGAATGGCTAGAAGGAACCCCCACAGAAGTCTGGAGAGGGAGTATAAAGAAGGGAGGTGGGAGGAATTCTGCAGTCAGAAGCTAATTGTGCAAGGCAATTGTTTTGTTAATAAGACCATGTTAAGAAAATTAGGCTTTTTTTTTCTGTTTGTAATGAACTCATTAGTGAGTTGTATTTTTAGTTCTTTCTTCTGGGTTTTTGAGACTGGGTGGAGAGGGAGGTTGGTGAGACTGGTGGGAAGGAGTATGGGTCCCTACCCCCACCCTGGCAGAGGGGTGGATGAGTGTTAGAGGGAGGCCCTGAGGTGGAGGAGTGCTTACTTGCTCCTGGGTGTCACATCCAGAAAGAGCTGCACAAGTGCCAGCAGGTTGTGGTGATGATCTGATACCCAGCTCAGGGCACAGCACAGCTGCCGGAGCTGTGGAGACAGTGAGAGTCAGGGTAGAGTCTCCAAAGGAACCACATCCCACCCTGACTTCCCTACCAGCCCCCTTAGTGATAAAGCCTGGAAAGAGGGTGGGTCAGGGATTGGAAGGAGCACATTCCTGGGTATCTGATGATCTCCCAACAGTGCTGTCCCCATCTAGGGGGCTCTAGGGGAAATTTCATTCCCTAGAGGCAAGGCCCCATCAGGAGCACTTAAGACTGCAGATGAGCCCAGGGCTTGGCATGGGCTCAAGGGCTCCTGGTACCTTCCCCGGCCATTCACAGATGTTCTCCAGGAGCAGGAGCAGGAGTTGCTGAAGATCTGTCTTGGGCAGCAGGCGGAGTCCCACATCCAGGCCAGTTCGGCACAGCAGCTCAATCAGGCCCAGGAGGTTCCCATCAGTGTAGGACCCTGGCTTGGCCAGGACACACAGTCCCAGGAACTAGGGAGCATAGAGAGCAGAAGGCCAGGGTGGCATCCCTGGTAGACAGACCCCTTGGTCTGGGGGTGGGGTGGGGCTCGTACGGGGTAGGAACTGGGAAAAATAGGCATGGAAGTCAGGAGTTGATGCCCCTGGGGGGGTCCTCAGTGCAGGGAATCAGCCAGCTTGTGCCTGTAATGGTGCCCAGCACTGGGCAGGGCTGGATGGAACTCACTGGATTAAACTGCTGCGTCTGGATTACCAGCAGAGAGGGGCGGCTGACTCACCTTAAAAATATAGCTCAGGCTAATGTCCAAAGCCATCTCCTGGGGAGTGCTCTGCTGCTCAGCCTCGCTATTAAGGACTCTAAGGTGAGATGAAAATAAAGCAAAGGAAATAAGAGGAGGTGGGCACAAGGGAAGAACAGAGGCAGAGGCGAGTCCCGATGACCCAGTCAGTTGATGCTGCTGCTACGCTGTGTGTCGGTTAGCTACTGCTGCAAAACAAATTACCCCAAATGTAAATAAAAGTTTAAAAACACACATTATCTCGTGCAGTGCCTAAGCTCTGGCCAGCAGCCAGGAGTGGTGGTGTGGTAACAATCACACTGTTCTTTACTCACTAAGTGAGCGTAAGGGCACACATCACTGACTGCCTACCTCCATTTCTACACTTGTTTTCCCAGGGTTGAAAGAAAGAATAAAGTTGTATCTATCTATAGAGTGCTCCAAATCTCAGCTGGAAGCCAGTCAGCAAAGAGCATGAGCACTGCCACCACCGTGACCCCGCTGCAGGGTGCTCACTCCCCACCCCGCCCCCGGCACCCTGCACCTAAGCCATCCTGACCTGTGATCAACACTGCCTGCTGAGGTCAATGCAATGAAGAGCAATCAATGAGCTAATGGAAAGGGAAAGAAGCCAATTTTACTTGCACTGAATTAGATTGTCCCAAGAGAGCCAGTTACTAACCACCCCCCACACCTTTCAATGTACTGTCATTTATTTACCTGCTGGGCCTCAGCACCAGGTGGCCCTTTCAGAGAAACAAGTGGACAAGGGCTTCCACACTTGGCAAAGGAGCAGGCTGCTGGGTGAGCGGCCAGTCCTATGCATTGGACCAGAGCACTTCAGCTGGGCTCTGTAACTGGGGAGAGCTCTACTACCTGAGGACCTGCCCTCTCTTTCCCGGTGAGATGAGGGGCATCCAATGAGGGGTGTCTGTGCAGCCATGAGGGCACAAGCCCCCTCGCAGGATGCTGAAGCTCTTGCTCCTGCTCTCCACGCACTGGTCACGCTCTGGTATCTCCTCTTCTGCGAGTTTGTCCCTAAATGTCCTTGCAATTCTCCCTCTCGAGTGTCCTCACTGGGCAGAGGGCTACTCTATTTGCCATAGAGCAGACATCAGACCATCCAGCCTGCCAGACTGAAGAAGGGGTGATTCTTTCTTAAAGGAAATCTTGAAGCACTCAAGGAGATAGTGATGAATTTTAAGGAAATCTGAGATTCTAACAAGTGGTGAAAGATCTGTCCTTCTTATAGCAGCTAGAAAGACAGCCAGCATGGGCCATGAGCACAGACCACTCAGCTGTTCCTGTCTGGCCTTGGCCTTCACGAGCTATGTGGGTGCCCAGAGGAGAGCTGCTCTGAGCATCTTTTCTGACCGAGGAGCCCTCGACAGGGGCATTCCTGGAAGTCAACAAAGAAGAGAAGTGGCTGCCAATGAGTGTGGTCAGGAATAGGGCAAGGACAGCAAGGAGAAAGCAGCCTGTCCTAAAGTTCTTCCTGTAGTCCATATATCCATGAGAGTCGCCACACCTTTGGTGACTGAGATGCTGGAACCCTTCCTGGTGCTTCCTGAATACTCTAGAGGCATCATCTTCCAAACTCATGACACACAGAGTTCTGCAATCACAGCAGCCAATCTGTGTGCCAGGAAACCCACCTGAGCGTCTTTGCCACCCCCTTCCCCAGGGAGGTCACAGAGGGGTCTCCAGGGGTTTCCAGGTCTCCTCAAAAGGAGGTTGTATTTAGGCAGAAAAATCTCCTCAGGCCAAGTGACTTGGTAGGTGGTCCCAGGCTGCTAGTACAGAGCTGCAACAGGAAAACCACCATGTGGCCATTGACCACATCCTCCGGGTCAGCTCTGAATTCTCCAGGAACAGGTCAAGAGGCAGTCCAAGGCGTGAGGTCCCAGGAAAGAGGAAGGGGTATCAAACCAGCATATCTGGAACACAATCATGCAGCTCTGGGTCTGTCCTAGGACAACATGGCTCTGCCTTCCTCCTACAGAGGACTTAACTGTGCCCCAAAGAACTAGAAGTCTGTGTGCTGGGGCTGTGTCCCAAGTCTTTGAGATCACGTTTAAAGGGCCACAGCTCTAAAACCCACCTGCCCTCCGCAACCCCGGACACTGTGGAGCTGTCCACAGCATATGGCAGGAAGCCAACAAATCCTGGGAGAAAGAAGGGATGGGAGGCAGAAGTGGCTCTTGTAAGCCCCCACACCACCTCCTGCTCTCAAAGTGGACACACGGTACTCGTCAGAACAGGTAGAAGTGGCTCCTCTGGTTCCCACCACATGTCGTACCCTACCCCCATTTGACATTCCATTTGTTTTCCTCAATGTAATTTTTTCCTGAATCATCCTAGACTGCGGTGTGACGGATGCTATGACTTAGAGAAAAGGCAAGTGGCTTTATACCAGACGTGGAACTCTGAGCGGGGGAGAGGGGCAGAGTACAGCAGGCTGGCACACCTGTGGGGTATTTATAGCAGAGCCCAGTGTGGCTTGTTCTGGTTTGGTCTGACAGACAATTACTAAACACAGCTGTGGAACAGGTTCTTAAGAAAGCCTCACCTTCCCCACAGAGGACTATCCGCCCGCCACAGTGAGAAGGGTCCGGGCCCTGCCGGGGCAGGTGGGACCTGGGCTTCCATACAACCATGTGCGGGGCGCTGAACATGGTTATATCACAAACCAGCTTCTCAAAGACGTCTCAACGAAGAGTTTGGATGTGCTATGATACATAACATTTTTGCAACCAGATCTAGTCACCAGCTAACCAACAATCATCATTTATGTACTGTATGGCTCTGTCCTCCAGACAGAGATAACACATATGCAAATCAACATCAGTGCCCTCCCCGCAACCCAGTCCAGTACAGAAAGGGGCACCCAGACAACAAAACCAAGCACTGTGGAAATTACACATAAAACCGTGCCTCACTGGCGAGATGATCTCAGGTAATGGGCCAAAGAGATTGGGTCACATCTTGGAAGAGGAGAAGCTGCGAGGATTCTGAGTCAGGAAGCAGCAAGACTGGTCTGTGTCTGGCTCTTCCTGTCCCCTGAGGTTGGGAGCACTGTCACTCATATGCCCTTTGTTGGTGGCAAGCCATTTACACTCACAGTTCTTAAGTGTGACTGCTCCATAATTCCCCCTACCTGGGCTCCACCAAGAGGGCTAAAGCCTGAGTTTAGTAACTTTGTTCTTTAACTTGAAAAATATTGGACATAATTTTGTAGACTTATCAGAGGAAATCTTTCCTTCTCCTAAGTTATAGACTCACTGAGCTGAGGATGCAAACAAACAATAATGAAATTGATAGCTTTGTGTAGTGAATGGTCAGTTGTAATTACATTTATAGACTAGGTATTTCCCAGCATGAATAGGTATTTCAAAGAATCTTTTTCCATTTTGGTAACATTTTGTTCTTTTTTTATTTTTAAACACAGTGTTAATTATTAACTAATTTAACTTAATGTTGAAGTGTAAAGGTATGCAAAACCCTGTGCATATTAAAACCTGATTTGATGGGTTTGAACTGAGTTCAGTACAAATGGGAGCAAATGAAAAAGACAGCAGGGCACCAGGGTGGGTACTTACGTCAAATCCTGCTGAAAAGGCCCCAGGGGGTACACAGCGGGATTGTGAGCTCCCAGTCTGTGGAATGCCTCCATGATCTCTCGCATCGAGGGGCACCACAAGTGCACGTCCTCATCTGTCAGGCCAAAGGAGGGCAGAGGTTAGTGCTGGCTGAGGAGGACCACATGTCTACTCCCACTGGAGGGGCTCGGTGTGACAACACCTCACCCAAGGGGACCAGTTTCTGTATTCTCTGGCGCCCTACGTAAAATCTGAAGAAATGAAGTAGATTTATTCTCAGGTCTTCAAAGCACAGCTGTACCAAGTGCAAGACCCAGGGATGACCATACCTAGCTCTGTCAGCAGCCATCAGGGCCCTGAGCTGCCCACAGCTGAGCCCGAGGAATCCTGGACCAGATGATTCAAAACTGCCAGGCTCAGAAGCACCAGTCTTAACAGCCCCGGGCTCTCTGCCACATAGTGCTAAGGGCAGCGCTGAGCCCACTGCAGACTCCTGTTGCCCTTGCCTCACATGTGGGAGTGCCCAGGTCCGCTGTCCAGGCCCGGAGCATGCCTTCGAGCCTGGGAGGTGACTTCTCAGCAAGCATGAGCCACTTGACTAGTTTAACAAACCGTGAATAATAATCTGACCACATCGACAATGAGGAAACATCTCAGGGTATTTAGACCTGCCAGATTTATTAGGGAAAGTTTCATGAACAGCAGAAAAAGAAAAAACAGTGCAGCCAAGTATACTTGCTAAGGATGGCTGTTAACAAGCTCTCCCATCCCAGTGCGCTTCTGCATGGTGACCTGTGCCTCACCCTCACTCCCATTAAGGAGTGGATTCCTTGTCTCCACCCTGTCTTCATTCTCCACATTATTTATTGATGTATTTGCTATCCAACTCTCCCTATTAGAGTGTAAATTCCATGATGATAGTCTGTGTTGTTTATCTCTGGAGGGAGATGATGAATGAATGAATGAATGAATGAATGAATGAAGAGAATCCTAAACTCACATGACCAAGTAGTACACAGACTGAAAGGAAAATTGAAAACAAGTTACAAGATAATCTAGCAGTTTCACCATGCCTAATGGAGTAATGGTTTGGTCAACTGCTTCCAACCAAAGTACAGTTCACACACATCCCAAGGACCTGGGTTCATATCCTGGGTTGGGGAGAAGAACCAAGATGCACAACTAACTAAATAAAGTTACTCATTCTTCCTGCCTGCACCTTTCCTTAAAAAACAAAAAAGATAACTCAGCAGGCTCAGGAACACAAATGTTGAATTTGATAAGAGGTTGAGGCACTGGAATCAAGAACTTAGAAGCTGGACTGGTCACATGCTTGAACCTTCACCATCCTGGAGGGTGAGTATTCCCACCTAAAGGTTCACCTCAATTCAGACCTCTGTGTGCAGGAACCATGCCAGGTACCAAAGATAAAAAGTGACCCAGTGGCGGCCTTGATCTCACAAGCTGCCAGTCTAGGAAAAAGGGGAGTCCAGGCAGATAAATACAAGAGGGTTTGTTCATGCAAAAACCAAAGCAGGTAAAAGAGGCAGAGCCTGCTCAGAGGAGGGGGGATTTATTGGGGATAGGGAGTGGGGAGTAAGCACACAGCACAGGTAATGTGAAAGCAGTATACACTTGGCAAAGGGACAGAAGTGACAAAGGCAGAGTTATAAAAGCACCTGGCATGTCTGAGTGCCCAAGGCAAGAAACTGAGCGGAGGAGGTTGGGCATCAGTCTGGTATAACTGCAGAGCCAGCACACGGTGGCAAGGCGGGCAGAGGGTCTCTGACTCTCATCCAACGACATTTCTACGGCATCGAGTGTCTCTCTTTGGAAATGTATATGGGTCGAGGCTCACCCAACAGGTAATTAGACTCTTGGACAAGGAAAAACTTTCTTGTTTGTGTTTTTTCCTCTTGGGCAACTTAACAAGTAAGAGAGCGGTAA
>RJWH01005089.1:0-85869 GCA_004363575.1 Solenodon paradoxus | reverse complement strand
TTTTTTTTTTTTTTTTTTTTCCTACTGAAATGGCAGCTGTGTGATTTTTTTTATTGCTTTTTTTAATGAAAAAAATCACTAATCTTAAGCCATTAGTGTCCAAAAAATAAATAAATAAACCCCCCCAAGCCCTAAGTTCTTATCAGGCTCTCATTGGACACAGCATCGTGCAAAGGAGAATCATGGGCCCTGGGGTCTCTCAGCACCTAGAATTTATGTGAGCTGTTTAATCAGAGAAAAGAGGGAGGAAGAGGTCAATGCTTTTATAAAGACCAAATCCATAGCCAAATAAAGGCTACTCCACAGTCAACCAGAAAAATGTCTCTAGTGAACATCTGTGGAATTCAGACAGACACAACCACAATTTAGGCGAGAAAAGCGGGCAAAGACAAGAAAATAGGCCAGAAAGAGGCAACAGTACCTGGATGAAACGATGGTGCTTTAAAACTTCAGGTGAGATGTGGCATAGAGCAAGACCTCAAATACAAGAACTTTTCTTTCCTGCTTCCATTTATTATTAAGCATAAAGAAAATAGCAAAAAAAAAAAAAACCTTGGCTCCTGACTTTTAGAGAACCTAGCATACATTTCTTCTACTTTTCTGCAGAGTGGTTAGCATTCAATTTATTTTTGCCTGGATGCTATAGCATAACATGGGCATAAAACTGTGAAAAATTAAATAGCTCAAAAAGTGTAGGTGGGCTTCTGTGAAATTTGTGCTGAATGAATTTTTAGAAAGCAGAATGCGGTACTAGAATTGCTGCACATGTGTTCTGTTATTAAATATCTATCTCTTCTAAATTGAGAAGGATAATAAGCAATCTTGTGGAAAAGCTGAAGCCCTAAACAATGCAGTTCTGACACCAAAATAAAACTGTTGGCTATTTTTCATTTTAATAAGTGTTAAAATATAATTGTGGCATCACTGCACAAAAAACATTTTTTAAAGAAAAAAATGAAAAAATTCATCATCTTACCACTTCATCATTCCACCACTTAAAAAAAAAAAGGATGGTCTACTTATTTTTTATCCACTAAACTCATAATTATCCATTTTTATTCATGTGCATATAGTCTGTGGTTGTCTTTCTACTGAACGTTGAATTGTTAGTGTTCCCTCCTGTTATTTCAAGAGAAACAACAGAAAGAGCACTGGGTTTGGAGTGAGATGAGTTTATGTTTTAGCACACACCAGTTCCCTGGAACAGTCCTGTGGTCATTTTCTTAGCTTCTCTGTCTTCCATGGAATTGATATAACCAATTTCACTTGCTCTTCTTGTTCTTGGGCATTTAAATCATGACTGATATTTCACAGGTCTAAAAAACACTACAAGACACATTTGTTTGATAGAGTTCTTTTCTATTTTGTAGAATATCCTTCCTATAACTTTATGGCAAAGTGAACATATTTATATATGTTTTATACCTTTTGGCACATACTATCAAACTATTTTCCAATAATGTACCCAACCTTATACTGTCACCCACAATCTATGATTCTATATAAGCCTTGCCAATATTGAGTACTATGCTAATGCTTTGCCACTGTAATATCTGGGGAAAAAAAAAGATAGATTTCTTATATTTGTGAACATTAGTGGCAGCTGTCAGGAGCCCTGAAAATTAGTAACATTTTAAATTATGACCCATAGTTCTATTAAGGACTATAGGTATAATTTAACCTGGTCTTTCACCCGTGGAGAAATTTTTGCAGCAATATCTTGGATGGAAACTGGTAATTATCCTAGACTTCTTACTGTGCTTAATTGTCCTCATTCAATGTGTTCCTAAGTTGTTCTGTTTCAAATCCAAAATCCCTCTTAAGTCTGCCCATTCTTCTCAGTCTCCCCTGCACGGCCTTAGTTCAAGCCCTCCTTTGCCCTCATCTATATTATTGTAATATCCTCTTCTCCATGATTTTTGCCTTCAGTTCAATGGTTACCACTGTGTGTAGTTTAAAAATATTAATCCACTGGTGACAATTACTCCTCTGCTTAAATATGTCGATAGTTTTTTCAGTGTAAAATCTGACACAACACGTAAGGCTCTTCAGAATCCAACCTTTCATCTCATCTCTCTACATTAACCTCATACCTGTTGACATCAACAGAAATCATGTTCTAATAAACCTTCACTTTCATGCTTGTGCTACAAGACTCATCTGAGGGATAGATTTCTCCAGAAAACTTGGCTAACTCCACATCCTCCAGTGTTGTTTGGTGATTCAAAATTCTACTGAGGATTAGAAACCTCCAATCAGAGTGTGCATTCCACCACATTATGGTTACCTATTTAACTTCTAATCATCCAAACTAGCCTAATTGGTTCATTAAGGTTAAAGAAGTGCCTTTAACTCTGAAAACTCAGTGCTCTGCAAAATGTGAATTCTTACTGGTGGGAAATAAATATCTGTTTGATTAATAAACAGGAATGAACGTTCCAGTCTCTGCTCAATGTCTTCCACTATTAATACCTAACAAAAAGTCCATCCGGCTTGTGACCTTTAAAAACAAGAGAACTCCTATTCAATTACTGCTACATATGCCAGGGCAAATGGTCTGATGAAATGTGCAAGACACTGTTAAGATACTTGGTGGCCTGAAAGATGCATGAAATTGGTTATCTTGAGTCATTTACTAAATAGAATTCTTCATACTCTCTTGGACATGTGCATTCCATGTGAGATCTCCTCTAATAACAAACAAGTACATAGTAGGAAAAACAACAAAAACAAATAATAAAGTGCAAATGCCTTCAAGGAAACATTTAATTCAAGGGTGATGCAGAGTCTTGAGTTCAATTTGATTGTCTAGGAGGGTCCTGCTGCAGGTCAGGAAAGGCTATTTGGAAGGAGACTGCCCAGAGGCAGGTGCTGAAGCCTTTAATGGGCTCTGAGCTGCTTTCACACAACTCAGTAGGGAAGATTGAGTTAAAGCAAGAGAAAGGGAGGAAAACAAAGGAACATGGCCAAGCGTATTTGTTTAAAGTAAAGGAAGACATAAGTAAACAAGAGGATAGAGAGGATATATTTACAAAAATATCTATATAAATCATATGCATGTATACACGTATAAAATAAATATATTTATATATAAATAAATTGTGTCTCTAAGGACGAAGACAATGATTAAAAGATGATCCAGTACCGAAGTGATGTAATTACTCTGTTGCCTCATTTGAAAGGGACGCCTCCCTGTCGAGATCTGTTTAGTGCTGACCAGTAGAACAACAGAACTTTCTACAAGGATTGACCAATATGGCAGCTACTAGTACATGTGGTTACTGAGCACATCAAACGTGTCTAGTGACTGAGTGCTGAAATTTTCATTTGGTTTGATTTAAATTTAAAAATTGACACGTGTGGTTAGAACAGAGCAGAATTCTATATCCCTATGAGTTTTAAAAGATAAGAAAACTTCCAAATTTAAGGAGGAAGAGGGCCAAGGGGCAGATTTGCATCTTTGGAAGATACTGAAATAATAGGTTTTTTGTTTGTTTGTTTTTTGCCATTTGTAACATAGTTCCGTGTATTCTATTTAACAAGGACTAAAAACCGAAGATGAATCAGGAGTCTCCATCAACAGAGGCAATAAGAAAGGAATCATGGCTGTGTATCCTCATCTACTTAGAATGTGGCTCCTAGGAAGCAGAAACCTTACAGAGCCATGTTGGACAGGCAGGGAACAACAGTGATGAGAGATGAGACTCTGGAGCCAGTTTCCTGTGCTAAAAATCCAGTTCTGATTTACTAGCTCTATGACCTGAGTCAAATTACTTAAATTTTCTGTTCCTCAGTTTCTTCCCCATCTTAATGGAAGCAGTAGTATTATTGATCCCAGAGGGTTGAGGTGAGTTAATACATGCAAAACACTTAGAACAGTACCTGACCTACAGAGCAAATTGTTCCGTAAAGATTAGCAATTAACCAAGGAATCTCCTGTCCCAAATATGCACAAGGAAATCTATTTTTAGAAGGACACATGTTCTGGGCTTGCCCAGTTCTTCTACCGGTGATATATCTTTGCCTCATGAATGTCAGATGATGTTTCACATAAGGTCTTAGACAAGGAAAAGCACAATATTAAACAAATGATAATTAGAGGGTCTTCAGGTTTTCACTTCCTCTGATAATCCAATTCCATCATCCTCATCCTATCAGCTTAATTGCTTTCTTTGACCTGGCCATTTCCCCCTCCAACTTCTAATAGGTTACAAACAACAGTTAAGGTTACGAGTTAAGGATTTTTATCAGTTATTAAATATTTTCTTCATGGATAAAATTCGTAGAGTTCTTGAAGTTCCCCACATTTCAACTTGCAACTGAGATGTCCTTTGTATTCACAATCTTTCTCTTGTTTTCACCCTGGAATTTTTCTGAATTTTCTGTTTTTCTAACCCTCCACTATCTCCTTCTATCTTTCATACACCTTCACCTCTCCTTCCTTCTCACTTTAGCAAGCTCACTCCTTGGTGTGGGTAAACAGAAGCTTTAATGTTTTATGGAAAGTTCTCACAGGAAGTGAATAATTTGTCCATAAGTAGAGCTAACGTTGAACACACTGGAATAGTAGTGAAATTTAGAATACCTAAGAATAAAAGCATTAGTTAAAATAGAGAAATGTGAAAGAAATTTCAGGACTGATGTGAAATAAATTAAAGATGTTCAGGTATTACAGAGCTAGCAAGTCACAGCATATGACAAGGGCTTTGATAATTGTTAGGAAGGAAAATGCAAGAATATTTTTATTCTCCTCCAAATAACAAATTCAATGATATGCTTTAAGTCAGTAGAAGAAAACACTCAGGTTGCAAAGATACTATGAAAAACGTTCATCTCTAGGGGCTTTATAAATTAATCCTTACCTGAGGCATGTGTTTGCATGCTTAGTGTGAATTATTCTTTATAAAATTATACTGAGCCAAATAGAAAATGTAGCCTGTAACTAGGTTAACAAACAACAGATTAATAGCATTTCACGTCAGCCAGAGATAACTGGAAAATCAAAAGCCCAGGTATATATTTATCAAGAAGTCATAAGATTTGTTTTAAATAGAAGCAGTCAAGTTCTGTCCTTATTTTTTTACATTTGGAAAAACTGGTGATTTCCCCAAAATTTCAAAGATCAGAAATCTCACCAGGATAGTTGAATAATATAAATATATGTCTTTACCATTCTTCATTTTCTAGTTCAAAATTGAAAATCTCATAAGAAGGAAAACACATCTTCTGCAACAATCTGAGTTACTAATGAACGATCTTGCACAACATATAAACAAATGCTACAGCTAGTGCTGTTTTAGTGACATCAGCTAATATTATAATATATTATTCCCTGATGTGTGTAATAAATTACAAATACTTAATAATTTATCACGGTTGCTTTGAAAGCATCACATAGCACTTAGCATCTAAGAAAATAGAAAATAACTATTGACTCTCTCACAACAAATTCCAAAGGCTTCATTTTTGTACTTGCTTTGCTAACATTCCTTTAAATCCTCTTCTTTAATTGCTCCTCTAAATTTTAAAATAGTACCTTATTTAGAAAGAAACTTCAGGGTTATCTAGGATCAACCCTCTTGCTGTATGAATCTCTCTAGCATCTCCAACAGAAAACTATAAATGATTTTTCAGTTTTCCTCAGCATCTCGAAGCACTGTTTTGTTTGTCCTTTGGCAAGTCCATTGCTTTGTTTGGTTTGGATTTTCCTTAAGAATGTAATATACATTTCAGCATTTGGACTTTTATTTTAAAGACAGTGGAAACCCAAAGTATGTTGAGGCTAACACTCTTAAATACCAAGATTGAAAATACAGATTGAAACGCAAGAAAGCTGATCGATGAACAAAGAAGTAATCCTTTGTTGATACCAAATAAAAGGTGTATTCTTAGCTGACAAACTAAAATGGAAGTTGGCACAACAGATCAAATGATAAACAATTAATAAAGAATTAATACAGCATTCAGTGTTTTGGGAGAATTTTTGAGAATTCACAGTCAGCTGACAAACTAAAATGGAAGTTGGCACAACAGATCAAATGATAAACAATTAATAAAGAATTAATACAGCATTCAGTGTTTTGGGAGAATTTTTGAGAATTCACAGTCAACACACAGGAGTCTGTTTAAGAATGAAAAGGAAAGACCTATTTTTCAGCCTTACACAATCTTGCTCAGGAATGTAAAGAGGTATACATGTAAAGATGTGCTATTGAGTTCAAAAGAATACATATTTGTGAAGAACTTACAAAAATGCCTCGAGAGTTAGAATGGAGTTTATTGCATTGAGTTAATCAAAGAAGACTTGAAGAGGTACAGATCTCACAAATTAAAATATATATTTTATTATGACTGCTCTTAACCCAGGAGGAATAGATACTATCCAGTCACATGATGAAGAAAAAAATCAAAAGGGTTATCAGATATGAATTTGTATAATTCATATTGTGGAGGCAAGAAAAAGAGGTAGAATAGGACCCCTCAAATGTTTAACTGTGACTACACTCACTGTGAAAAGACAAAGTAGTGAAGTATAGCTTCTGGAGGTGCACAATATCAAAAGGAACTAAGTTAAGAGGCTGTCAAGATTCTGGGAAGCACTTTTCAGGAAAGGGCTAGATCCAGGATGAGGATGATTCTGATCATGAAAAGCCTGAGATTCTTTCCTCAAGGAACCATGTTCTGTGACCACTTAGAAAGACCCATCCTCTGCTGGTCGCAGGGATGAGGTCCTCTGAATCACACCTGCTCACCAGATACAACTGCAATATGGAATAGCCCTCAGCAGGATGCAATGCATGGAAACAGGGTTCCCTACCTTTTCTTGGGAAAACATTGCAAAAAGGGGCAGGTTTCAAAAGTTTTTAAATAGAAGAGAGAGCTCAATTAAGTTGTACATAATCCTAGAGGTATGAAGGACATTGGTTACAAATAGTCCATCCTGATAAGAGCTAAGTGATTGATTAATGATTAGATAGAAGTTACCTGGAAAATTACTCTAGCCAGGTACTATACCACATTCTTTCACTTGGTCCAGGGATTCTTCATTTACATTTCACTGTCAGAATGTATACATTTTTCATCCCTAATACCATATTCCTTATTACTCCCAGCTAGTATACTGCATTCTTCCTTCTTAACACTTACCACAGTTCACAGGTTGATAAGCTTATAGTTACTGGTTGATTATGTAAGAGGATAATGTGGAAGTCAAGATTCTGTGCAATGGAAACAGTTGGTAGGGTTCAATTCTTGGTTCTACCACTCGTTGGTTATAAATAAATAGATCCCCTACCTCATCGTTATTGCAAAGATTAAGAATTAGTACATGTAAAGGTGGAAGAACAATGCCTTGAACATAATTGTCAAAAAATGGGATTACCCCCACTGGATCCATTATGTAGGGACCTTGTCTATTTCATCACTGCCTCTCTGGAATATAGCACAGTGTTTGGTATGTAGGAGGGACTAGGGAATACATATGGAATGAATGACTAAATAATTTCAACTTTGTTACTCATTAAGCAGCTTGATATTTATCCATACATGTTCTTCCTGTATCCTTGTTCTTAAGGCACTAGGGGCAAAACATTATTCTTTTTTGTATGTCCTGTACAACTATTCTTAATGATTATACTTAAACTTAACCAGGTATTTTCTTAATACTTAAGAAAACAAATTGAGAGATATGTTGAGTGGAGGCAAAAATCCCCCAAGGTTCTCACCTCTGCTATCAAAATGCTTTTACATTATAAATGTATATAAAATACATACTTCTAATACATTTAAGAAAGGGAAAGAAATGTCCAATCCCTCTAACTTGTCAACTGAGAGTCTTTGGCCACAAAATGTAGTTATTTAGCCCTACTTTAAGTCATTCATAAAAATGTTTAGTGATGGGTCTTCACAGCATATTTGTGACTTTTAAAAATTGATTTTAATAATGGTATACAGAAAGATCAAACCACAGAGTTAAAAATGAACATACTGGTAATTTCTAAGAGAGAGAAACTAATAATATCAAAAAAAATTGGAAAGATAAAACAAATAAAATGTATCTTTGAATAATTGGAGATATTAAACTCAACAGATCACTAAACAGTATGAGATTACTCTTAAGGGTCAGGCATAGAAATCTCAGATGTTTTGTGCTTATAGTTAAGGTCAGTGAGGAGATAATTATACTTATAAGGGTCAGACATGACATGGGAAGAGATTAGATCTTTTTGTTGGACTGAACCAAGAATCATCTTTTCTGTGGTATGGTTTTAGGCTTCTAAGAGGATCATGCCCTTCACAATAGTCAAGGTATGGGGACAATCTAAATATGTATATGTATGCATAAATAGATACATTCATACATATATTTATATATATATATATACACACACACAGAGACACAAATGCATACATAAAGAAATACTGCTCAGTCTTATAAAAGGAAGAAATCCCACCATTTGCACTATGGAAGAATGAAAAAAATAATAATTTCAAGTGAAATAATAGTCATAAAAACTCAAATATTGCATGATATCACTTACTGTGGAATCTTAGTCAAAATAATAGGAATAGAGTAGAAAGGTGGTTACCAGTGGATGAGGTGGAGTAAAAAAGGACATGTTAATCAAAGGCTACAAAATTTCAGTTATGAGAGGTAAGTTCTGGATATCTGATGTGCAGCCATGTGACTATAGTTTATAATATCATGTTCTATACTTGAAATTTACTAAGGGTAGATCTTTTGTGTGCTCTCATCACACACACACACACACTCACACACACAAAAGGTAACTATATTAGTTGACAGGTATGTTGATTAGCTTGTCTATGGTATTTATGATGCACTCTGTATCAAAACATCAAGTTGTACACCCTAAATATAGAAAATTTTTATTTTTAATTTCATGTTTATTTTTTCCAATTATACCTCAATCAAGCTAAAAAAAGAAGTGAATAAAAAAAGGGGATCATGTTTTTAATTCCTTAACTGAAATTCCACCATTAAAGCTCAATTTCTTTGACTAAGAAAATACGTATTTCTCAAACTAGAAGACTTTGACTCCACAGGGGTTTGGAGCCATGTGCTGAAAGATTGTACAAAGCCACAGGATTAGCATGGCTTATCATCCTACAAATTAAGTTTTACTTGAAGATTTGAGGCAGAGGGAGATGAATGTTTTAACTAGCAGTAATTTTAATCACTTGTTTATTTAAACAAATGCATAAATTGTGCTGCAGGACAAAAGATTTGCATGCATTTTAAAGGCAAAATATGAGACTACAAAGAGACATTCATCTGACTTGTGGTAGATCAATGTAAGCTACCTAGGACTTGATGTGGAAGAGGGAGACTTCACTGGAAAAGACTCAGAAAGAAGGAAAATAAGGGTAAGGAAGAGGGGGCAAAGGACAAAATTCACAATTTGTCTGAGACCCAGTCCTGCTCAGGAGCAAGAGAGCCTCGAAAATCCAGACATATGGGAACTAGGAAATCTTAACACCCAAGCAGGACAGCAGCATCAAAAACCAGCAAAACACAAATAACAAAGTATAACATCAAATGCAAAGCAATGTTGTATATTAACAGAGAAAACAATAGTTTCACAGTCAGGTTGGGATATGAGCCAGAGCATCAGCACTAAGATATTTATTGACTCTGTGGATGGCAAGGGAAGCAAAAATACAATATGCACACTCGCAGACTCAAATGGATTTTGAAAACTGAGTGTGTTCAAGGTGAAAACAGGATAAGGAGGATATTCTTACAGCTGTCCATATGGATGGACCATGACAGAAGACAATACATGTATGTATAACTTCCAAAGTATATTTTCCAACTCTGCTAACTGTTCTAGGTACTTTAACTCTTCTATGTTCTCCTTTTCTTCTCAATTCACATAAGCTATATTCCTTAATATGAACTTGAAAAACAGTTTTGTCTACAGATTCAGTGTCTGCAGGAGCAACAGAGATTCAGCCACCTTGCTTCTTATTTTACATCTTCACACACACACACACGCACACACACAACTGCTACCAAGCCTGAATTTCTCCATCTGGGCTAGCAACAATGTCAGTATTAAGAAAAGATGAAAATTATCTAAATCATGTTGCTTGGGATTAGTTCTGATCTCACCTTTCCAGACACATGAATACATTTCTGTAATGGAGTTACAGTGTAGCTGAAGAAAAGGAACTCAACAAATGATGGGTATTTGAACTTAAAACAATGTATCACTTGTCCAATGGAATTTTCTTAAAACTCAGTCAATATTTTGTTTGTAGGAACACAAGGAGAGCTGAAGGAGCAATGAGAACAAGA
Source organism: Solenodon paradoxus (assembly GCA_004363575.1). NCBI lineage: Eukaryota > Metazoa > Chordata > Mammalia > Eulipotyphla > Solenodontidae > Solenodon > Solenodon paradoxus. The sequence goes on along the minus strand of RJWH01005089.1, from coordinate 75,548 downwards.
GGACATTTTCTTTCCTATCATTTTCCACGATAGTTGGGCTCCTTAGCTCTTCCCCTCTCCAAGCAGTAGAAGATAAGATTGCCCTCAGAGGCTAACTTAAGAGTTCCCTACATGGCATTTTCCCAGGTCATGCAATGGGCACCTGCCCAGCTGTAAAGATTCTGATGGTGTAGGTATAGATTTCCCACCCAAGCCCACTGCTTTAGATGACCTCAAGATGGAAGTCCTTAAGAAGAGAGAGAATTAGAAGTGGGCAATGACTGAAGCCAATAAATAAAAAGTGGAATCTGCAAACTCAAGAATGAGAGTCAGGTGCATCTGGTAGTTCAGGCATTATGTCTGCAGCTCCCACCAGTGCAGCCCACATAAAGCCTATGTACCTGAGTTTTCAACCTGGGCCCAGTGGGGAGCAACCAAAAATGAACAACTAAATAAATGCTTCTTCCTCTTCTCTCTTCATTCCTGCCTACTCGCCTTCATTCTTGTCTGTACTTTTCTTAAAAAAAAAAAAAAGAGAGAGCCAAACCAAAGTTTACTTTCATATGGAGCAAACTATAAGCAAATAGATGGAATTTTTTAATGAAATTTCATTGCCAAAAAATCCCAAGAGCCAAGATGACAATGATAATGATTGTAGAATCACTGAAGCAAATCTCAGGTCCCCAAATGTGCACCAGAAGAAAGCAGTTGGTAAGAGATGAACTGGTTCCAATGACAGAACACTTTCCAGCACTGACCGGATGTGGCCGTTACCAAGAACAGTGGAAAAATGTGGATCCCAAAGAGTAAGTCTGGGTGGCCAAAGAGCCCTAACAGCAAGGACTGCTACACAATTCCATCCTGGGAAACGATGGTAGCTGCTACCAACTAGACTCGACATGGCTGCTTCCCATTCTCCCCTTTCGAACTGTGGGTTTTCGAGCAGATAATGCATCTTTTGTTGCAGAGGTCACCGGAAGCACATCTGACCTGACAGAAGGGCTGAACCTCCCCAGGAAATCCTGAACTCTTGGCTGGTGCAGTAATGGGATGGACTTTGGTTTGCCTCCTTTGAGAAGGAAGTAAGCATGTGTTCCATATGGTATGAATGGGGGAGAAGGGCTGTTTGGAAGCTAGAGGGGCAGACTGTGGCAGAGACAGTTAATTATCTCCACTCTTCTCTTGACCGTTCAAGTCAGGACTCCCAGCCTTTCATGTACCTAAACATGACCACACAATAAGATTTGGCAAATGGGGTATAAATTTTAGCCAATGAAGTACCTGTGTATAAAGAAAATTGCTTATCCTCAACTTTCTCTCTTTCTCCCTTCCTCTGTCCTATGAGCTGGAATGCAGATGTGACAGTATGAGCACATGATGGGGCAGCGCCCTAGAGAGTGCAGAGCTATCAGACAGGAAGAACATGGGCCTCTGGTGACACCCAGGAGCCAAGCCAGCTGGAATGTTCCCTGAACCGCCTGCTTAAACAATGTCTATGTTGTTTGAGGCCCTCTATTTTGTAGTCCCATTTTCATACCTATACCCTAACCAATATAGGGAGACACTGGAAAGAGTGTAATTTGAATACAAAGTATACATTGCATATCATACACATAAGTTATAAGTGAGGCAATGGCAATGCTATCATTTTCAAAGAAGGTCAGGAGATAAAGTAATGAATGCATTGAAATCTAGGAGCCCTCACTGAAGCACAACTCACAAAATGCATGTGAATGCATGAAACCACATTCAGTATGAAAACATTCTATTTACAAAAATAAAAGAAGTGTAGTGCTCCTTGGTGGCTTAGTAGTTAAGTCCACTGGGCATTGTCCACGTACATCCCAAGAACCAGGGTTCATGACCTAGGGCCAGGGTGGGAAACAACCAAAATGAACAATTAAGTAAAAATGAATAAAATGCTTCTTCCTCCTCTCTCTTCCTGCTGGGCTTCCTGCCTACTCAACTTCATTCCTGCCTATACAATTCCTTTAAAAAAATAAATAAAAGCAAGTACACCCTGGTGGAGTAGCAGTTGAGCCCACTGCCTCCAGTTGAGCACAGTCCACACACATTCCAAGAACCAGGTTCGTGTCCCTGGGACAGGAGTGGGACAAGAAGAACAATAAAATAAAATAAAATGCTCTTCCTCTTCTCTCTTCCTGCCTGCAAGCCTACTCACCTTCATTCTTATTTGTACCTCTCCTTTAAAAATAAAATAAGCAGTAAAATTAAGTCATTTATTTTTTATTTCAATAGCTTAGAGGTAATAATAGGTCACTTGATCAATAAAAGTGTAAATCCCAGAAATAAGGATAACTGATTTGAAAAATAAATGTCACAGACCCAAATATTTAGTACCAGACATCAGAAAAGAAAAGCACATAGCAAAAAGGCAGTAAATCTTTGTGGTTAAGAGCTTTGCTCCTGAAGACAGATGGACTGGTTAAACATCCTAAGGCTCCAATTACTAGCTGCCTGACCTTGAACTCTTACTTAGAGTCTCTAAGTCTCAGTTGCCCAAGTCTTGGTTTTGGGTGGAGGAGAGGAGACAATGCACACCTGCAGCAACATGCAGCTCAAAGTACAACTCAACTAATGCTGTCTAAAATCATTATTACCTAATTGTGAAAGGGTCACAATTAAAAGACCAGGGATGGGGGCAGGGGGAAGCTAGGCATCTTAATCAGAGTCTTCTGAGACTGACTTCTTTTTCAGGTCAGCAAATCACAAGATGTTTAATGTCTTAGGTTTCAAGGAAAGGCAGGAAGTCAGTCAAGAAATTTATTTACCAATGTGTTTTTATTTTAGCATGAAATGCATGATCAATGTAACAAAAGAAATACTGATAAAAATCCAATTCACAGAATTTATGAAAACCAACTTTTTGAGAAGCCAACTCCTCTTTCCCCAGGCTGAGTACACATAAATAACAAATAGCAGGTCTTCAAGCTATAATTTCCTAACTGTGTTATATTGGGAAAGTCCCCACATGTCTTTTAGACTGGATTTCCTCATCTGCAACATGGAAATTCTATTGCCTCGTGGATTTCTGAATATTCATTGACATACTATGTACCAGACACAATAATACTTAGTACACAGGGAGCACTTGAACAGTGGGAAAAGGAAATGTATTTGCATAGTTATATTATGAAAGAGTCTCCTCTCTATGGAGTTAAATGCCTAACATGAGATGATAACCACAATGATGTTTTTATTAGTGCCACATTCTATCTGACCTCTCCAGGCTTGATCACAGCCAGAATCCTTCAAGATTCAACGATTTCACAGAACTGAAATTAAGTTTGCAAAGAAAATGCCCTCTTAACCTTCAGGGAACTGATGGGGGAAATTAGTGTCCTTGGCTAGCCCAACATCTGGATAGAGTAGGGCCCTTTCTTTCTTGCCCATGAAGAGGAGATGAACCTGAAGTTTGAAAAATATTTATTTTAGAACTTGAAGGGAAAATGAGCCTTTTCTCTTTTGGATTAAAATAGAACTTTTCCTCCCCCTCTACAATTCTAAATTCCTCATCCCATTTCTATCTGGCAAAAGATATTCAGCATTGCTTCTTTTAATGCATTGTTTCATTTTTATTTTTAAAACAATCAGTTTTGCCCAAGCTGACATGTTTTATAATGTTTCCTCTTGCAGTTTTCTGATAATAGTCACCACCCCAGCCTGACCCAGTTTTCTAAGCTGATTTCTCTCAGCTGTGGAGCTGCTTGCTGAGTTCATCTCACAGTTTATCTGCTTCCATTCCCTAATGCCATCATCCCTGGAGCCATCTTGGCAGCATCTGGTAGGCATTTGATGAAATGGTCAATATTGCTTCCCTTCTTCATCTAGAGCCCAAGGGAGTAGGAATATGTAAACTCAGGTCACCCTGCTTAGGGGTAGCACACCTAAGACCCAAATCCATCGTCTTTGTTGTTGTCATGCACAGAAGAGTCTTGGAGCCTCTACAATCAAAAAGAAATTAAAGAACTACAATGGAAACCTCTGCTGACTGGCCTCGGGCTTCTGGCTGTGTGGCAACATTGCTCTGTAAAATCTTGGCTCTCTTCTATGATTTTTCATTGGGGTCATTTTTTGTCTTGTCTTTTCCTTTGAGGATGGCTTCCACTTTGTCCAGAGATGCTGTTTGTTGCTTGGCTGCTGTCCTGGCCAAGAGCCCAGCCCAGAGTCAGTGCTCTCCATGTAATCACTGCAGATTACATGATGAAAGGGGGCTTTGTATGTCATGTGCTTACCTGGTCAGCTTTCAGGCTATGTGTTTGCCTCTATCTTGAAACAAAGACCATGTAATGAGACATAGAGTTTTATACCTTTTAGTTCATCTCCACAGCGGGATTATATACAAGAATGGGATCCATGTTCAATTCGAATAATCCATCCAAACTGAGTCCATTTTTCCCTGCTGCACTGAACCTTCTCTCCCTCCCTCACTCCTGTTTTGTCCTCTGAACAACCATGATGCTTCTCCTGATGTCTTCCATGACAGTTCTTACCAATCAGGTATTAAATGGCTCACATCATGTTTGCCTGTCCTTTGCAAATAGTTTTCCTCCTTGAATCATCCATGAAGCCTCCCCAGCACCTTGAACCCTTTCACCACAGACTTAGGAAACTGGGTTAAAGGACAGCAGGTATCCAGTGTGTCATTTCAGCTTGAGCAAAAACAATTCTTCCCCTTCTGAAAGAGAATCTCGCTATAACCCGACCAAGCAAACTAAAGCCCTTCCTTGGAATGGCTTCAGGTTCTACTTTGCTGAATCTGTACTATTAGCACGTTTACATAACTTTTTAATAGTTAATTTTTACTCCCAGAAAAACAGCAATCATGAAAATATTCAAATGCAACATTGGTGGAAAAAGTCATAACCTCCAAAGTTTGTTAGATTTATAAATAGTATTATAATGAAAGTTGCTTTAGCCCAGAAACCTTTCTTTAAAAAAAAACCTGTTAGCCAGTTTCCCTACTTTTATCCCAGTTAGGACATAGATATTTCCTTCCAGATATATCAAGTCAAATAAGTGAAAATATTGCCTTTCTCTAAAAACTAAGATTTGATTTATAATTAAAATGCACTTTGACATATCTCTTTCTGCAATAATCTTCCTCTTTTGCATTGGAGTAAAAATCTGAGAGCTGGTAAAGCCTGCTAACCTCACCCATTTTTCCTTCTAAGGAGGTGAAATTAAGGAGGTGATATCTCTCAACTTTATAAAAACTGAGTGGGGAAATTACTTTCTGATGACTTGAGGACATGAGCACATGATCTCCAAACACCCACATTCCCAAATAAAGATAATAGTACAGAAAAATTTTCTGATAATGAACTAGTCACCATGAGGTCAAAATAACCACCCTGCAGGCTTCTATGCTATTTTTTTTTTTCATTCTTCTTGTCTTTTGTCCTTCTTTTTATCATTTCTCCATTTGAGACAGCAAACATCACTTGAGGGCTGAGACTGTATTGCCAATAGTTCACTATAATTGGAAGCAGTAGGTGTTTAAGCACTCATTACCTGATGGAGAACATCACAATAGCAAGCTCGGTTTGTAGGTCAGTGTTAATAAGGCCAAGGTCCTGGGCCTGACATGGATGGACACTTGCTCTGCTCCACGAGAACAAGCTCAGTGTCTTGGTCTGGACTTTCATTCACGCAGGGTGATAGGGGCAGAGGGAGCATGCAGACCACCGGGAAACGTGAAAGTTCTGGCTCAAGTGTTCAGTGTAACCGTGGTTGGGAGGGAACAATCAAACATTGCTAATCCCAGAGGAATGCACTGTGAAGATGGGACTCATTCAATCTTACCTGTCTCTTTCTCTAAAACACCCAAGCTGGAGTCATGCTTTTATGACTCTCAAACATGACTCATGAGCACAGGTCACCAAACAGAGTGCACTGTCTCCGGGCAGCTGAAGGGGGCTACCCCCATTATTTTACAGGGTGCATATTTTGACAAAAAAGGACCCCACTTACTCTGGTTGATAATGCTACCTGATACTGAATGGAAATTCAATCAAGTGGAACAGTACATTGAATCACTTCAGGATCTTATGAAAATGCAGTGTTTGGTTCAGGAGGTCTGGGGTGGGACCTGAGAGTCTTCGTTTGTAATAAGCTTGCAAGTGATGTCAAGATGTCCAGGTCTTGGGATCTGAATTTAAGTAACAAGATTCAAGAGCTTCTCCAAGATGGGCAAGCACAGAGGAATTTGGGTCTCAGGAATCCAGACAGGCAGGAAACAAATATCAGTGATCTGGTTCATTCATTGTTCAGGAATCCGGAGATCAGATCATTCAAAAGGATAGATCAGAATTAAGTTTCAACTGGTGCTAAGGACTCTGACTCAGATGTTCCTCTTTCTCTGCTTCCCAGTGTAGGTAGTTAATGGTTTTGGGACATAGAGCCGGGGTCTAAGCTTCCAGAGACAGATGTGAGACAGGCGTGAGACAGGTGTGGTAGTGAAAGCTGATGGAGGCAAGGAAAGAAAAGGCACTGAAATCTCACCTCTTTTCTCTAAGACTAAGATCAGAATTGTACAGCTATCAGTCAAAAGTTGACACAAGGCTTACAGATCATTATACAGAGAAATTGGTGGATGTTGGGGCCTTGTGAGCAGGCTTCCCCATCTCTAACACATTAAACCAGACTGTGTTTGACTTTAACAGGGTGGAATAGCTCTTGAGTTGAGCCAAGGTGAAATCTTACCCATTTTCCCCCTCTCTAGTTGTGGTCTTGTATGTAAAAGTTGTCAAGGCGATAGCAATTAGACATAGAGAGTCAAGTGCACAGAAGGACTACAGACATGAGTGCCAGCCAGTTAGGAGCTCAAGAGTGTAAACACACAGCCACGTTTACATTCATGTATGGATTGATTTTGACATTTGTCAAATATTTGCCAAAAGAGTTTTTCACTTGTCTAAGGAAACCAGAGCCCTAATATTTTTCTTTCTAAAGGTCTCATTTCACCAGTGAGTTTGACAAAAGTTTAAATAGAAATGCCTGAGCTGAAAATGTCCTTTTTCTGTATCTTTCCAAATAGCTCAGCTGACTTCCCTTCCTGAGCTAAATACTATTAAGATGCAGATAACACTGAGTTCCTTAGGTGAGTGTTATACCCAAAAGACTCTAACAGTTCCCATCAGAATCACAAATGTAGATGTAAGGTCTCTCCAGAGAACACACAGCAAACATAACAAAGTAAGAGACACAGACCATCTTCTGACTAGAAAGGCATGGAAAATTGGATTGAATATAATCAAATAAATATTAAAATGCAATTTGAACTTGAAGGAAAGCTAGAAGATTCTTAGGAATCAGAAACAGAGAAGTCAAAGTCAGAGATATGAGCTGGAGAATATGGGCTTTAAAGTCTAGGCCAACATCCAAGGCCAGGACCACAGACCCAGCCAAGAATAGAAGTGAGGACCTGGGCCCCACGGGCTGCCTAGCTCTTGAGGAAAGGACAGGAAAAACTCCATCCTTGCCCAGGAGTCTGAAGCAAAGCTGTCTCCTCCGAAATAGACTTTAATGACATGATACTTACCATTATCATCTTAAATTCAAACTGTTTCAGGAAATAGAAAAAAAAAAAATTAGCTAAATGTTTTCTGACCTTGATATTCAAAGGATAAATACAAAAAAAGCAAAAAGACAAACCACAGACTGAAAGAAGATAAGTGAATGTACATGAGATACAGACTTAGTATCAAGAATATGTAAGGGACTTAAAAAAAATCAATAAGAAAAAGCCAAACAATCCCATGGGAAAGTGAACAAAAGATACATAATGACATTTCACCACAAATAAGACCCCAAGTTCTAACAAGTATATGAAGTTATTCAATTTTAACAATCATCAAAAAAAATAAGATAATTAATAATACAGTGTTATCTCACATCAAGATGACATATACTTTTTGGAGGGGTAATTGACATATAACTTCATATTAGTTTAGATGCACAACAAAATGATTTGATATTTGCATATATTGTGAAATAATCACCACAATAAGTTTAGCTGACATCCGTCAGAATGACAAATATTAAAAAATTTTATACCAGATGTGGCTTAAGATATGGAGAAGCTTTCAAACACTGCTGTAAGAAGATAAAATTGGTATGAACATTTGCGGGAGCAAATTACCAACGCCTGTAAAGGTGATGATGCATGCCACCTAGAAGACAGCAATAGCACATCTATTTATTTACCCGGGAGAAACTCTGACACACATGCACAGGGAGACATGATGAGGATGTTCCTGGGAGAGGCTCTCAACAAGTGAAAAATAGAAACCCTAGATGTTCACAAGTAAGAAAACTAATAAATATCGATATGAAGCAATTGTTACAAATATTCATATTCTCCAATCAGGGGAATGGGTATATAGATTTTTACTTTTATTTTGGTGTTTTCAATATTTTTAAAGAATTGCATAATTAACATATAAGTTGTATAATATAATTAAATTAAAGTCTATCCAGAGCTACATATATTGTCCAGGGAGACTATATATCCTGAAAACATAGTCAAGTTTATGAGAAAAAGTTAATTACATAAAAATTTTATACAATTAGCTTGCGTAAGATACATACAGTGTCTATGTATATATATACACATGTGAAATGTGTGCATGAGTGTGCATGTGTATATACATATATGCACAAACATGCTACATATATATGTGTGAATGTACCTATCTATATTATATATACCTGGAGGAATACAGAGAATTTTTTTAATAGTGTTAACCTTGGAAAGACAGAATGGAGTAAGAATGGAGTAAGAGGTCAAAAGAGAACATTTCCCTTTTATTTGTTACTAAATCTCTGTGGGCATTTATTTGTGAACACATTTCATGTTGTAGTATATTGATTGCACTGAAGCCCCAGTTAATGACCTTTTTCTGCCCTGTAACTTTGCAGTGTCCTGCCATATTCTTCCTGGCCTTGGTGTCAAGCTGTGGAATGCAGAGGGAGGAATGACGCACCAAGTACAAGACTGGGTCTAAGAGGGTGGCGCATGTCTCCTTGATCTCTCTCTGGCACAGCTGGGTGTATGCTCTTAGTAAAGACCTGACTAGCCTAGCATGCTGGAGGATGATAAAACAGGTGGCGTAGAGACTAGTTATCCCCATTAAGCTAATCTACGCCTGCCTATGGATGGTTAAATTCAACATTTGAGGTCACACACTCAAATCAGCAAATCTGCCTCCCTGACTCACTGCCACCATGGAAGCCTTGGCAGGACAAGGAGAAATGCCTAGCTGACCATAAACTCGTGCACAGTAACAAATGCTGACAGTTTCAAGCCTCTGAGTTTTGGAGTGGCTTTATTATGTTTTAAAGCTGATACAGGCATTTACCATATGTGAGACTTCTTTTTAAATGGGAAAAAAAGCCCATCCACTCTAGCAAAGACTAGCTGTTGACTCAAACTTAGACACAGCATGTAACAACTCCAAACTCCGTTAGTAATGTCATCATGAGGATCTGACATCAGAGCTTGCTCTATTTTGCCCACACACTGCCCAGTTTCTTAGTTAGAAGATGTTGACTTCATCTCTAACTTAGATTTAAATGGACTCTTTTAGCGTATCTCCTAGCGTGGTGTATCAGCTGTCTCCCTTTCCTCCTTGTGAGGCCTCTCTAACATGCTGAAAAAAAACAACAAACAACACATTGTTCAAAAATATGTGCTGCATTTGGCACTAGAGATCAAGCCAACATGAATATAAGGAGAAGTCATGCCACTGAGTCTGCTTCCAACAAGGTCACCTGGGGCTGGAGCGTATCATAACAGACTACAATCCTCCACATCTTGTGGTTGCATAGACCATCAGTATGGCAGAAGAGTACAAACCTGAGAATCCAGAGGCTGCCTTCTGCTGTAAACTACAGCTTCAACAACATGGATTTGAACTACATGAATCCACTCATGCTCCGATTTTCTTCTCAATAGATTACGTAAACTTACGGTACCAATAAAAACAGTACAGTGCTGTAAATGTATTTTCTCTTCCTGATGTTTTTCTTGTAATGTCTTACTTTCTCTAACTTACTTGATCGTACATCTCTAGTACATATAATATACAAAATATTATTGATATTTTCCAGTAAACAGCAGGCTATTAGTAGTTCAGTTCGTAGGGAGTCAAAAGTTACACGTAGATCTTTTACTCTGGAGTAGGGGGTTCAGCACCCCTAAACTCTGTGTTTTAAAGGAACAACTGTAGTGCTGTAACTTTGAGAAAGTTACTTAAAGTCTAGATCTCAATTTATTTTATTTGTTAATATAACAAAGAGGCTGGATGACTTATCTCTTAGATTCCTCCCAATTTGAACATTCCGTGATCCTGTGACAGCCCCAAGGCTTTCCAATTATAAAAGAAATCTTTTCACTCCACTTTAATCATCATCGATTTGGTGTCTTCTTTTTCAGTCCAAACAACACTTTTGAAAAATTTGGACTGAAATGAAGATTTTTAGCTAAAATCAAGCTGAAAGTAGTGACCCTCAGAAGCTCCTTATTTTCCCCTTGTTAAACTGGCTGAGTTGTAAATGTCTTCCCAGGGAGAGATGATAAAGATTTGGTCAACAACTTCAGCTCATAGATGAAAAACTAAGGTCCTGAAAAGTCCTTGATGTATCAAGTGCCAGGCACCATCTTGCCTGGCAGGGTAATTTCTGATGTAATGTTTTCTGATTCCTGGTTCACCCATTAACCCATTCATAAAAGAGGTATGGCGCCCTTGCCAGACACCATGCTAGGCACTAGAAATGCAAACTGTATCAAGAAAAATAAATCACTGGCCTCATGAAGCTCACAGCCTAGAGGAATTGGAAGATGAAGGAATAATTGTCTACCCCTGGGAATGCTTGGAGAACTCAGAAGAAGGATTATCTTTGCTTGAAAAAATATGGAAAATGTCACAGAAGAGGAGAAATGTGTCTTGCATTGTCAAAAATGAGCTTTTAAGGCTTACAGAGCATGGGAGAAAAAGGGCAGAGAACACAGTATTTGCAAAAGCATTTAAAACACACACACATGTACTTGGAAGACTGTAAGCAGATGGCTATGTGATATACTTGAACCTTGAAGGTAGGTTGGGATCATCTGTATATAAAAGCAGATAGGCAAAAATAGGTAATGTCAGAGAAAGGAGCTTTGACTTTTGCTCAGGAAGGTGAAAAATGAACCACTAAAAGACAGTAAAGGACATGATTATCCTTGCTTGGAACAAAGAGCATGTTTCTTAAAGAAGAGGAGACACAAAGACCCAGTTAATGATTTAGAGGAAAAAAATGTATTAGGAAAGGAATAAGAGCAGTGGGAGGCTAATACATATCTATTGCTCTTTCCTCTAGTCTCTGCTGGGTTCCATTCCCTTCAACCTAAAAATGCCAGTCACCATCCAAAACCCACTCCCATAAGGAAGGTGTTGGATTTCTCAGGATTCTCAGAAGGGCCTGGCCTAGAATCAGAGAACTGCTGTTCACCACCGCATAAGTGAGACAAAACCATACTATTCCTAAGAGCTTCAGAGAATTATAGAGACCCACAAGACTCAATCATAGGTGATACTGAAACAGAAACACATCTACAGGCCTGCATTAAATCTCAGCAGGTAATTTATAAACTTAATAGCCGTGTGACTTTGATAAGGTTATTCTACTCCATGACTCAAGGTCCTCATCCATAAAATGGAGATAATAATAACACTTACCTCATATCGTGGCTATCTTAAATGAAATGTTGCATGTAAGACACAGCACAGACCTGGTACAAGGTAAGCACTCGAGAATCCATAATTATGATTATGCTCATTTAGCATAGTGCAATCAAGTGCCTTGCCTAGTCCTAAAGAACTTTGAAAACTGAGAGATGAGCCTACAAGCTCAAAGACAAAATGTTACATGTAAAGACCTTTCCTCTCAACTTCAGCAAAATTTCTTGCATTCGTCTGAAGCAATAGTTGGGTTAAGTTCAAGGATCTGATCTACTCTTGCAACTGGAATAAAAAAATATTCTAATGATTTTCTTGCCTATACCACTGAGTAAACCCTCTTTTAAAGTGTAAAGAGTACTAGTCTCTCTCTCTATATATATATATAAAATAGGCTTATAATTCATATGGAAAAAATATTATTCCTACCATTATTCCTCCTATATTTCTCCTACTTCATGATGGTTTTATAAGCTGACAAGTTAAGAATGACCCTTTTAGATAATAACTTTGCTGAATTTACATCCACTCCAAGCTAAATCTTCTACATTGCTGAAAATTTTCCTATGCCTCAGCACCACCTGAATGTTGGCAATGTTAAGAAACAGCTATTATATTGGCATAACGGAATCACATAAATGAGGAGCGGGGAGGTGTGAGGAGACAAGAGGAGACCTTATGGGCAGGCAGGGGTGGGTGGTTCTACCTAAATAAATCTTTGAAATTCTGCAGCTTGATTTACAACTTTTAAAAATGATATTTGTGATGGAAGAGCTTCCTTTAGAACTGCAGCCTTAAAGGAAGCCTAGAGGCTTCTGTTGAGCATTTTAGATCAAAGGCGTAAATTTCAAGTCGAGGTTAATTCCCTTGTGGAGGTTAATTCCCTTACTTTGTAACACCACTAAAATGGACATCACAAACAAAAGTTTAAAAAGCGAGGGATCGATTTCTTGAATTTAACTATATCTTTTCAAAGTAAGTACTGGGCAAATGCTACATTTACAAATACATACAGTTGGGTAAGTTAAAGATCAAGGCCATTCGACACCCAAATACACTGAGATTTTGGGGTTAGTTCATTCGTATGCTTGTCTGATTTTGTCTCACATTTGATGAATCAGTCCTGAGATTGAAATAGTCAAATGATCTGATGGAGACTCCTGGTAGGAAAACAAAACTGAAGGAAAATGTTCACAATAAAATGTTTAATGGATGATATAAGTTAAGTGAAACATGATACTATTGTTGCTAAAACAGATTGTCAAAAACACATACAATGTGCACCTGAGCATAGAAAATTACCAGATGGATTGATACTACCAGTAATTGTCCCTAATTAGTAACATTAAGGGTAACTTCTATTTCCTTTGTATACATTCTCCCTCTCTTTCCCTCTCTTTGCCCCTCCACTCTCCCTCGTGTACTTTGCCAGCCTTGCTTTACTATAAATGCAGCTATTAATTACTAAAACACCAAGTGTTATGAGTTGTATACATATATATATACATATATATATACATAAATCAAAAACTTCCATTTAGAGTATAAATGAACAACTAAGACTAATTGACAATGCAATCATGATTATCATTCCAGGTTTCAGCTCACCATGTTCCATACACTGTACTTTTCCCACAGTTTATCTTTACTCTTACGAGGCATCCTCACTATACTTATTTTACAGATAAGGTAAATGAGGCATGAGGATAATGAATGACTGGCCCCCAATTCATACCATTAAGTTGTAAAAGCTTGTGATAGGTCAAGCCAATAATTGCAGAGACTCTTAAGCACATACTAAGCTGTTAACAAAAAGTCATAGGCATGTGCAAAGACACCTCCAATAAGGTGAGCTAGTAAATCATTATGCTTGACTTCTTTTTTGTTCTGCCCAGTTGATATAAATGCAGCAGCTACACTTATTAACTTTCCCCAATGGTTCCATTTTTAAGTGGTTATTTTACATTTTCTACTTCTGTTTTGTTAATAGAATGTTAAACTTCCACAGCCTGTAAAATGGTTGGATGTGTCTCCTAAGGAAGGTGGCAGATGAAGACATTGTCATACTGCCCTATAATGGAATATAATAGATTTGTAAAAAATATTAAGGAAGAGCTCTAAAATTTGATATGAAATCATTTCCAGGACATACTGTCAAATGAAAAAAAAGTAAAGTGGAAAAGAGTATCTATGAGCGTGCAGCTCTTTATGTGAGAAATGATTACAAGAGCGTACACTTGTAACTGCTCATTTGTGCAAAAGAAATAAGGGAAGAAGTAGCTAGAAACGAAAGAGACTGATTACATATGAAGGGGGAAGGGCTGGAAAGAAGGGAGATGAGTTGTGGGAAAGCAGGAAACACCAGGAGTGATGCTTCTGACAGATCATTTCATAGAGATCTGATTCTCAAAACCACATCATCTATGGTTCACACTTTTCACATATTCCTGGGGAATAAATAATTAAAACTACCTAGTATGAGGAGCAGAGGGCTACTAAAATGTTGCGAAAAGAAAAGTTGACAAATTAACTGTAGCATAAATTAATCACAAATCCACACTGAAGGAGGTAGGAGTGACAAAACTAACTTAAATAACTGTGTAAAATGTTAACTTAGTAAAATGTTAACTTAGTAGACTGTGAGGCAAGCAGTCTAAAAATCATAAAACGTAGTTAATACATTTCTTACAGGGGTATAGGTTGGCAATTCTGAAGCTATGGGTACACTAGAATTAAACAAATAAGTAAATATATTGTAGAAAACAAGAACCTGCTGAAGGAAAGCGTTACAAACAAAGGGTGAAGAGAAAAATGAATCCCGAGGGCAACAGCATAACAGTATGGCTTCAAACATACATGAAGACACGGACAGAGAGTGCGCATGTGCAGGCTGCAGTGCACGCGTGTATTTCCTAGTTCTGTCCACCGTACTGCAATGACAAGTTAGTAGAAATACCCACACCTTGAACCAAGATGTTATTTTGCAAACACCACATTTCAGCAAAAGGAAAGTGGGAGAAGTGGTTGATTCCAGGGCTAAGAGAGGGAATACACAAATGAACCTGCAATAGTGTGAAGTAAAATTAATAAAGGAGTGGCGCACCCAGGTGGCTTAGCAATAAAGTCCACCAGACACAGTCTACAGGCATCCAAGGACTCAGGTTCATGACCTGGGGCCAGGGGCAAATGATCAAGAGGAACAGCTAAATAAAATAAAATGCTCCTTCCTCTTCTCTTCCTGCCTGCTTGCTCGCTTTTATTCCTGCCTGTACTTTTCCTTTAAAAAACTGTAAGAATAATAAAGAAGTGCCCAAAAATAGAGAGAGAGAAAAGGGCTTATCATGAGACTACAAGCACCAATCTGCAGGAGCTGCTAGCAATCAACAGGAACAAGTTGCACAGAGAATTAAGTAATATGTGCTTATCTACAAAAGAATTTGCAGTTACTTACAAAATAAATAAAATACATAAAGTATTAAATAATATTGGATTATCATCCATAGAATCAAATAAATATCCATGGACCCAGACTCATGGTTATCAAGCATTCATCACCTAGACAGCTCTTCCTTGTTGTAGTGTTACAGTTAATAAATATTGAAGGAGGGATATACAAAATAATCATTAAGAAAACACTGTAGCAATCATCCCTACAGACTGGAGAGTCACAGATGTATGCTAAAAATCAGTGGGTGAAAGTTTAAAAAGAAAGGATTTGCATAGTCTCCAAGCATTTTCCATCCGGTATTCATATTCATTAACAATAAGAGAAAACATAGTAACTCTCAAGTGAAGAAATCCAATTGAAATTATCTTACTCAATTGATCAAGATCAGCACTATCAGTTATAAAACATGACATCATGAACCCCATGACAGGAGGCACTAAGAACGCAACATCATTGTTGAGGCATTGGAGCCAATGATACATAACCTCAATCCAATCATGGAAAAACAGCAGAAAAACCCAAACTGAGGAGCTTTTAGCAAAATAACTCATGTAGACTCTTCAAAAATATCAAGGTTATAAAGGTTAAAGATGAGAAACTGTTACAGATTTTAGGAGACTAAGGAGAAATTACAACAAAATGGTATGTGGGATCCTGAATAGGATCCTAGAAAAACAAGACATTAAGGAAATCTGAATAAGCTCTTCAGGTTAGTAATTGGCATTAAACTGATGTTAATTTCTTGGTTATGGTGATTTGGTTATGGTCAAGTTTGGTTTTCACATTGGGGGAGGCTATAGCAGTGACAGATCAAAATTCTTTGTACTAGTTTCACAACGTTTCTGTACATCTAAAAGCAGTTCAAAGATAAAAGTATGTTGTTTTTTTAAAAGGATTATCCTTACCCCTCAACAGAACTTAAAATGCTTTTGAAAAATAAATCCCTTTTTAAGGGAAATACCACATTGGGAGGGGTGGGGTCAATAAAAACACTCCGATGTGAAAATATGGTTGACTCTTTAACAACATAAACTTGAACTGCATGAGTCCACTCAATTTATACCCAGATTTTCTTGTAAATAGACCATGTAAAGCTACGATGTTGATAGAAGCAGTGCAGTTCTAGAAATGCATTTTCTCTCCCTTAAGATTTTGATGATAAAATTTTCTTTTCTCTAGCTTACTTTGTTGTTGGAATACAGTACATGATACATAGTACATGCACAAATATACGAATAGATTGTTTATGCTATTAGTAAGACTTCCAATCAAAAGCAGGCAATTAGTAGTCAACTTGTGAGGGAATCTACAGGGATTTTTCTAAATTTTTTTAAGGAAAGATTGGGCAGGAATGAAGGAGAGCTGGAAAGCAGGAAGAGAGGAGGAGGAAGCATTTTATTTTATTTTTATTTCATTTACCCAGGTTGTTTCCCCCCAGACCTGAGACTCAGACCCAAGGCTATGTGGCCTGCGCTTTTTCAGAGGTGATTAACCTAACTATTCTATGAGAAACCACCTTTATCCCTATAAGGTGACTGCTCAGGGGTCAGTGGCCCTAACCCCATATTGTTTCAAGGGTCAACTGTAATACCAGGGAAACTACATTTGGTTCAATATTGTTTTTGGACACTTTTAACTTAAGAATCTGTATCGACAATTCTATACCTTGTATTGAACACATTTATGAGTTTTTAGTCCTTGACAATAATCCCTCTTAACTGTCCAGTTTCAACAGACATCTTGGTCTTTCCCAAAGACGAGTTCTCAAGAAGCTTTTTGTCATTTCTAGCAGCTTACAAATTCAACTGTGAAATGTCTTCCTCCTTAATTTCAGCTTCAAGGAAGCTTCTGGCTAAGAAGGGGGACTTGGGCAGCTGGGTTCCATTTTGTCTGCTGAGGTGTTACAGTTATTGGCTTTCTCACATGAAATGAGTCAGAACTCTGTGTGTGTGTGTGTGTGTGTGTGTGTGTGTGTGTGTGTGTGTTATTCTTTTCTTCCTTCTACTCCTCTACCCCATTCTCCCTATTTAACAGTGTCTGTCAAGGACCATTATCAAGAGGCAGCTATGCAAGTTAATCAGTCAGGGCCCAAGCGTTCAGGAACTGTTACAACAGCAAAGGGAATGAAGCACATACAATGAAGGCTCGGAGCAACAGACTAATTAATACCTCTCTCTTCTTTGAAGAAAATGACCCACTATTGAACTCCAGTAGATTATACAACATTTTAATTTACTATCAGCTAAAAGGGTGACTACTTTATAAAATGCATTCCTATTTGTTCATTCCCTGGTAACAACCATAGTCATTCAAGTTGGATCTCCCAGACCCCACCAGCAAACATAAAAGAAACTTGACTGGGAAAAATGGATATTTAATATCTGCCATTCTCTTCATGCCTCCCTGTCTCCCAAAGGAGATAGAAGTGGCTTGTCAGATAGAAATGGCATGCAAGGCCGGCACGCAGGAGCACTCAGTAATGCTTACTTATTGATTCCTCCCTGTCTTCACTTTTCCTCACATTGTTATTGGTAAACTGCTTGCAAAGGTTTGCTTTCCAGACAATGATGCAGAAAATAGGCAAGGCATACACACCCTCAGAAAGAGCAGAGACAAACTCATTTGGTTGTTAAATGAAAAACTGCTGAGGAATTAAGTGCATTAAGATAGTAAGGTCCCCGGGGTTCACTGTGATGTCAATCAAGAGAACACGAAATTCTTGAGGCTTCTGAGCCTTTCCTCACCTGTATACTAAGACACTGGTGCTTTTTCCAACTCAAAATTGATTCTGCAAATAGTCAAGTGTCTAGAGCTTGCCAAATTTAGCCAATGAAAATACTAGCGGAGCATGTGTATACAATGTTTGGGGGGGACACCTACCCTAAAATGTATTGTTCATCTGAAATTCAAATTTAACCATGTGCCCTGTATTTTATCTGGCAGCTCCCCTCCCCACTGTGAGAAGTGGGTAAGAAACGGGATAGTTTAGCTTTCCAGGCCAGATTCTTTCTGCAGAGTCACCACTACTTCCTCATTGTGATGTTCTAGCAATTTGTCTAATGTATCTGACTCCATTTCCTCATCAACAAAATGGAATAGTAATAATAATAATTTCCTGATAAGGTTGTATGAGGAGTAAATCAAATAATCTATGCAATGCTTAGCACAGTACCTGGCATGTATTATGCATCCAATAAATGCTTATTCTTATTATTACAACTACTTTATTGTTACTGTTTGCACTGAATAAATATTGGTTGGAAGAACAAACAAGTCAATAAGTTGAGATTTTTATCAGAAAGACAGGAAATGTCTTTGCTAAACAAAGTAGAGAGAAAAGCTGTGAATAAATTGAGAATTCTTAAATTACGATGTGAGATTCTCCTGTAATCCCTTAATAATAATTACTGTCGGGCTTCAGAATGAGAAAAGCTTACAGAATTTTCTTGTAATGCTTTATACATTTCATTTTTCATTTGGATTCAGAATAGAAGGCAAAAGAATTGGAGTAAAACAACTGAGATAAGCCCAAACAAAAATAAGGAAAAGGTATATATGTAAATAAGAACACACTTATGACTTGCCTTTTAAACTATTTCTATCTAGAAGCCGGTTTCCATTCCCTTTCCAAGATTACCGATGCCTGGACTGAAGCCAGGATTTAAGCCCTTCTCTCGGATACGTCCTATCTACCTCTCCCACCTTCATTTCACCCAGAAGTCTCCTACGAACCCATCAACATGAACACAAAGGCTGTTAAATAACATTTTCCTCTTGGCTGAATGCAAAAACCAGAACTGCAGAAAGGTTCTCAATGAAAATTGTTTGAATCACTATCAACTCATTCTTTCTGCTGATGAGCAGGGTGAAAAATAAATAAATAAAAAGGGCCCTAAGTCAACAGGTGTGCTAGACTTCTCCAGAAAACATTCCCTACTCCCCAGGAGGCAGGATCAACATGAAAGATTCATTTTCTTTATAACTAGTATTCATAGGTATTTGAGGGTGTTCCACTGACAAAATCGAGTTCTTTTTCTTTATCTGGCCTCAAGAGATTCATTATTCTTGTCAATTCAAGTCTGTCTTCCTGTTAACAAATCCCAATAGGCTTCTTTCCCTATTTAGATAAATTCTAAATTCTAACACTCAAAGGGTATTTTTTCAGCATTATATTTCAGCATTATAGGCTTAATTGTGCAGCCTATAAAGAACATGTATCTTTCTATAAGGTTTTCCTTTTTTTTTTTGTAATTACTTTGATAAGAGAATCAGACAACTTGGCCAATTTCGTGAACACATACAGATATTTGTTGTAGGAGATTTTTCCAGCAATAAAAGGAATTCTGTTCTAGTTATCACATTCACACTTTAAAAAAAAAAAAGAAAGAAAAATGAAAGACTGGAGGTGATCAAGTCAAGAGCTGAGCAAATCCACGGCAGACTTTTCACAGGTGTGAGGTGCTCAGCAGAGAAGACCAAGGTCTATTATCAATATCTAAGAACAAAGACACTTTAAAGCTTATGGGAACAAAAATGTGCATGTGAGAACCTAAGTTTCTCATTATAAGATGAGAATATTATTATAAGTTTATCCTGAGAAGAGAAGATGCTTAGCTAGCCACCTTTGAGGCTGGATGTCTCCAAAAGGACAATATGATGAGAGAAAAAGACAATGTATTTGGAGGTAAAAGAACCTGACTCCATTAGGTACCATTAATTTATCTCTCTGCATCTCAGTTCCCATCTGTAAAGGGCAAATAACATCGCCTACCTCAGAGTCTATTGTTTGATTAACATCAGTGTATATTATGAGACACAAAGAATACTAATCTGGCAGTTAGTAGGTCCTCAATAAATGTGAATTCCCAGTATGTGTTCCTCAATATTCCCTTTTGAAATAAAAATATAACTGAAGCAGCCACAACTTGATTTCTTCATTACTTCTTAACACTGTCATTATTAACCTGGCAGGAATGTGAGCAGAGTAAAACAACAAGCACATCATAGGAAGGAATCAATAACTTGTGATGAAGAGAGAGGAATCTTGTCAGAATTCACCTTACAATGTACTAGGAGCAAAGTTTATTCTTAGGTATAATTAAACTTGCAAAGTTTATCTTTTCTTCTCTTTCATAATGGAATTCTTCTCCCAAGACAGAGCCCACTATTACTGTGAAAATGAATCATGAAGATAGAATTGGAAAAACAATCTATGCAATAATGAAAGACCTTTGAATGAATACATGCTTCTTTCTCAACCATGAGTAACAAATCACAGAAAGGGAAACCCAGGGACTGGGATCACTGTGGGAACACTCTTTGAATGTTCCACGTATGATTCTGGTGCCTGACAAGGGTTAGACTACCCACTGATATAGAGGGTATGTGTGCTTGGAAGGTAAGGAAGCTGTTAATCAGAGAAAGGAACAAAATTGGAAATCCCTAAAACATGTGAACTGAAAAAAAGTAAAACTCCTGTAATAGAAAAGTCCCCTCTACTTCCCCCAAAGAAATAATAAGTCTTTCCTTAAAGAAAAATCTATACGAAAAAAAGCCATGTCTATTGTATTAAGGGTTTTCTCTACCTGACCCTTTCAATCTCAGTTATTGAAATACCAAATAGTCAATACACAACTCAGTTTATTTCAAGAAATATATTCAGTAAAGTTGTTCCATGTCAACAAAACATTGAGGAAATGACCAGCATGTGAAAATGTACTTAGATTTGAAATTTACTTTATCGAGAGACATAGAGAAGTTTAATGTGGGCCGATGGGAGGAAAAAGCTGGAAGAGAAAAACAGGTGAAGTCGCTGTCTTTGCAGGTTTAGCCTAGGAAAAGACTTTGAAGGGGACTAGAGGCTGTCAGCTGTCGTTCATAAAGAAGTGTAAATTTATAGAGCTTAGAGTACTGGTTTGGTGTGATCTTTAATTGAGAGAAAAACACCACGTTTAGAAGAGGCAGTGAGGACAGACTGCAGAGGGTGGTGCCCAGGACTGCAAGAAGGAAAATTACAACTGACCAGGCCAG
Source organism: Solenodon paradoxus (assembly GCA_004363575.1). NCBI lineage: Eukaryota > Metazoa > Chordata > Mammalia > Eulipotyphla > Solenodontidae > Solenodon > Solenodon paradoxus. The sequence goes on along the minus strand of RJWH01005089.1, from coordinate 54,347 downwards.
ACATGGAAAGCCCCAAACTAAAGCTATACAGAGGCCTGAACGAGGGGGAAAGATGCAGTGTTTAGAGGCAAATTTTAGCAAAAGTGAACTTGAGAAAGAAGTGAAATCAATTAGCTAAAGAGTATTTTTGAATCCTTATTTGAGAGATAAAAACATTGTCCCGGGATTAGGAAAAAAATTATAGAATGTTACGTCTTTGTTATATTGAGCTTGAACCAATGGGCCTGAGAAATAAATTTTGGAGGGAATAGGTATACTTTCTGGGCTTTAAGGATCCATGGATTTTCAGTAAAAAGGATTATTTTCAAGGGGAAAATATAAAATTCACCTGTAAACCTTGCTTACTATGATTACTTATTTGTGTAGTCATCTTTTTCCTCTAAGCTACTCTAAACTTCCTGTGGTCTTTGAATCCTCTATAGTACCTAGTAAAATGACCAGCTAATATATCCTGAATTTAATTTGATCATAAGTCATAATTTGATCATCTGGTTTGTGTTCTAACATCAGCTAAATCTAGATTGAAGTCAGACTCATCACTTATTAGCTGTGTGATCTTGAATAAATTAATTAGCCTCTCTAAACTCAGCTTTCTAATCCATAAAATCTGGTTGTTGGCATACCCTGGTGATTCAGTGGTTAAGTACATGTCCTCTAGCCAGTGTAGCCCACATGCATCCCAAGGACCCAGGTTCAACTAAATAGAATAAAAATGCTTCTTCCCCCTCTCTCTTTCTGCCTGCTTGCCTAATCACCTTCATTCCTGCTTGTACCTTTCCTTAAAAAAAAAGTAGCGAGTATAAGGTACTTACCACAGTACCAAGCAAATACAAGCATTTTAACAATTGTAGTATTTATTGTTTTTATTATTGAGCTCTTTATTTTTCTTTCACACACATAATCCATGGTATCTGATGGAACACGTATATCAGGCAGCCACAAACCCAAGTAAGTTAATGAGTAAGGAAAGGACACCAATCAGTCTTCAAATTTTTCTACTCTGACAAGATCCTGGCAACCAGTAGTGAAAGAAAGAAAAAAAATCTGCAAGAGACAGTATCTTCATTATCGAAACAGAATCAGATGATGTCATCATTAGCAGAAGTCTTTACAAATGAAGACAATTCTACTAATAAAATACTATTCCATTCAGTCTTCCTCAAAGACTCAAGAAATAAATAAATAAATAAATAAATAAATAAATAAATAAATAAATAAATAAATAAATAAATAAAATACCTCACTAAAAACTCAACTGAGATATCTTGGCTTTTTAAGGTGGGAAATAGAAAAATAGCTTTCATTATTTAATAGTTTCAGGCAGTGTTTTACTAGAACAAGAACAAAAAAATAATAAACTAATTGATGACATTATAATGACCCAAAGACTGTTCTTATAATCTTGGTTTAGAACAGAAAATGAAATGATTGTATAGTTAATGAAGTTATATATTCAAAAAAGATAACTATTAGGAGACTAGAGACAATCATCTTAATATATTTTGGGCATACTCCAGGAAATACTGAAGCTTTAAACTGGGACCTAGATTTGACTTTGTCCTATACCCAGAAAAATTACTTTGGAGCTATATATACATATATATATATATATACATATACATATATACATATATATATACATATATATATATACACATACATACATATACATATATAGTATTTGCCAGATACATATGAAAAAGGAATTGAACTGAAATATGTGAGTGGCATTGGACTATGTCACTTCAAAGTGACAAGAACATACATTTTAAAATCTAAACTATTCCTATTTTGAAAACAGTACCATTTAATTTTTAATGTTCCTGCTACTCCTATTTTCTATATGAATTGAGTGATATTCCAACTTCCTCTCCTAAATGCTTTAGTAATATTTAAAATTCAGTAAAGAACATTCCCACCTCTGGAAGACAACACTCCTCTGATTATGGATGGTTGACATATAAACAAAAATGATGGCTAGAATTGGAACTAGTTCTTTTGCAAATATTTACATGACAAATAAGCCTATTTTCCTCATTTTTATAAAGACAGTTCTGGCCATATGATCACAGCTAAAGGACAAAATACGTAGCTCTCAAAAGTCAATTTCTCTAAGTCTTACTTTAAATGAAGATAACAGAAATCCTTTCTCTATGTAAAAAAGGTTAAGCTTAGAAAACAAAAGTGAAAGATTTTCTGTTTCATTTTAAGTAGGCTTGGAGAAAGCATTGTTAAGTGAGAAACTCCTCACCTACTGCATTTCATTGATCAGAGCATTTTGTAAAACAAGCAAATGCAAAATTTGGAGAGGCATTTAAAGGGCTTGTCTTTTGGAAGTTAATACCCTTTGCTTAATTTATCATTGATTTCCATTCTCTTTTCCTCTCTTAAACCATTACCATGTATAAGGGAATATAACAAGATGCTCATTTGTCTAGAATAAAGTTGGAATGGTTAATACTCTATAGATACTCAAGGGGCTGTAAAGTACATGCAGGGTGTGTGCATCCATTTGGACCCTATCAATACTTTCAGCATCCCTACTGTGTGCCAAGCTCTGGTTAAGCATGTTGGTGCTGCCTCTGTGCCCACCTTGGGTCACCTCACAGCACGTGCTCCCCGACATGTCTCAGACTCTGTGAATCCCAGGAATGGATGCTCTGTAATGTTCTGCTTACAAACTATCAGGTGGCACATTAATAGAGTCCCAGGAGCCTGAAGGAAAGCACCATCCCTTGTAGGAAGGGAGGGAAAAGGGTTCCCACTATGTACCATTTTGGCTTGGACAGTTGCTGGCCAAGCAGAGCAGAGCCCTGATCCCCAGTCACAGGGGGATCACCTAGCTCTATTCCAACTTTTCGCTCATCTTTCCTGATCTGAAATATTGATCTGCATCCACTGTAGAGGAGATGTAGCTGCCCACTGCTCCAGCTAGACACCGGAGAGCTTTCTTTGCTGACATCACAGGCCTCCATTCTCCCTTCCCAGACCTTCTCCTCTATACCCCTCCATTCTTCCATCCAAACTCTGGGAGCTACAAGTAATAATAATAATATCCACATAGAAAATATTTCAATGCAATTTTTGAGAACAATTATCCTGTTCACAACGCTTTTCAATTCAACAAAAATAACAATAATAATATAGTAATGCTTATAAAGGTGCACTTTGTGGTAGACGATACAGTCTACAATGCCTTCCCTAAACAGCCTTGCGGGTTAGATATTAGAGCCAAACACACTGAGACTTGAGTGGGTCAAATGACTTGGTCAAGGTCAAGCATAGCAAGTGATAGAGGCAGTATTCAAGTCAGGTCTGTTCTAAACACCCCACTGCTGCTTCATAAGGTCAAGATATGAGAAGCAAAATAAAAATATGATTATAGCCCCAGGAATTTGTTGAATAAAATCTGTTCCCCTTCAAGCTTATCAGAAACCAAACTAAAAAAGTATTTCATTGTGTCATAACAAAAGACAAAGTTAAAGTAGCCTAAACTTTTGATTTCTATGACTGTGAGTAGAACATACAGTGTTTATGTTTAAATGAATGCTGGCACTGGAATAGAATATAATGCACCTTAATTGATTGATGGATACTGTGTCTCTTAATAACTCACAGTTAGCAATTTCCAATTTTAACCAATTCCCTTCAGTAAGAGCTTACTCAAAACACTTAACATCATTTCCTTTGAAAACCTGTGGTTTGAGCAAATGTTGCCCCGCCATGATAACCTGATCAGGTAAGCCTGCAGTCAATGTTGTAATCTGACCACCCACATACATGCTCTGCCTAGTGATTAGTCCTCTAGGTCAATTCGTTGCTATGTACTTACTATCCCCCAGAACTGAGTTTTGTACTCAGTATTCAAGAATGGTATATTGCCTAATGTTGTTAACTCTATAATCATCTCTCCATTTGTTAAAACCTTAGACATCTTTGACCTTAACGTGTCTTCTTGTATACCACTTTCTAATATTTGTAAAATTACTTACATAGGTGTGTGTAAATCATGCATTCCTCTCTTCTGTATGTTCACTCAGGGTTTTAGGGTTTTCTAAAGACCAGATAGACTCTAGTTTAGGAAGAATATTTCTCCTCAGCCTGGAATGCAATTATAATGACAAAGATAACTTCATCTTCAATAGTTCTATTTCATTTTTACATATCTGATACAATAGTCACTAGTTTATTTCTGTTTATAGCACAAGCATTATTTTTCTTCTTAGCACAGTGATTGTCACAATTCAATCAATTAATATTAATTGATTATGAATCATTTTAAATATAGATAGCTAGAAAGAAAAATTATTGGTACCAAGTATTGTACAAAACATGAACACTACAAATCAATTTGCCAGAAAGTACGTATTAAGCATGCATTTTGTATTCATTGTATTATTCATCTCTATCCTTTCTGTTTAGAAACCTATCATCTAGATCAACACTGTTCAACAAAATGATGGCGCAAGCTACATATATAATTTTAAATTTTTGAACAAGCACATTTAAAAAGGTAAAAAGAAACAGATGAATTAATGTTATTACTATTATTAAATTATTTATATCAATTAATTTTATTTAACCCAACATATATGACACACTATCATTTCCAGGTGCAATCCTATAGAAATTATTGAGATACTTTATTTAACCTATTGAATCTTTAAATTCTGGTGTGTATATATTTATGTCCATACTACCTGTAGGTCATGGCTACTGCAGTGGACAATGCAGGTCTAGATCAGTGTCCTCAACTTCACTACACATTGAAGTCAGCTGCAGAGTTTTTAAAAATCTTGATGTCGGACCACACACATATACCAATTACCTTGGAATCTCTGGGAGTAATACCAGTCTATCAATATTTTTTAAAGCTCCCAGATGGTCTCAAGGAGCAAAGTTGACAAGCATTTATCAAAAACAGTACGGGGAAATGTTAACAAAGACATGAATGTTGTCATTTGTTCACGTAAATGTCAGGGGATGCAACAATGAATAATATCTAGAAGCTTATAATGTGTGTGAGAGAGAAAGAGACATTACAAGTATTTGCAATGCTGTGACAACTGCTCGAAAAGAAATATGAACAAAACATCAACGGCATTACAGAGAAGGAAAGTAATGATGCCTGATAAAGGGCTGCTCCTCATGAACTGGCTGATAGACATTGTTAAATGTCATCAGCTCAAGGCTGGAGGCTACTTTTGTTAATAATACAATTAGCAGGTTTTTTACTGACCTTAGCAAAAGTATTTTAGTTACTACTATGAAAAACCCATTAATCAGAACCAAATTCCAATTTTATAATTTCTAATTGAGATAACTGGGTCTGAATTTACTTTTGGCCTAGATTGTGAACATAATCACGTTTTCTATGGGGAAGGTTTTACCAGAAATTTTTAAATTCTTAGTGCATTATGTAATAATATCAAAATAATTGATACATTCACAAGTAAAGCTTTCTTAATCTAAGTCAGTTTACTACACAGTATGTATTAAGATAGTATCAAAGTTATTCAATATTTCTTAAAGGCATAGTAATTCAGACTTTTTTCAAATCTGTGAGGCTTTTTGTGGTACAAACACAAACGTTCTCCAATCTGTTTTTCCGCTGTCAAATACACTTCCTTGCAGGATAAAGTTTTGAGAATATCTTCCACTGTACATCTATGATAGTTGTAAAATATATAGAGGCCTCTGCACACTCCCTACCTTAAATCTTCTTTTTTTTTTTAAATATACCCTTATTCTATGATTTGTCAAAAATGAGCCGGCCTGCTTCTCCTTTGTGAAGCGCTCCCGGTTTCCCCTCTCTATATCATCTAAGACACTAGAAACAGGCTTCTCCTTATATTTTTCCACACAAGCAAATAAGCACAAAACTGTGTGATGTTTTGTTCTTGCAGTACTGTGAGAGCGGCTTCCAGTCTCTTCCCATTTCCATTTCCCAGAACAAGGTGTGGGACATAGTAAGTACCCATAAATATTGTTCAAGTGGATTAAAACAGAGAAAATGACCTTGTCAAAGGCAGGGTATGGAAGGCAGTGGAATGGTAGTAGACAAGAGTAGGAGGAAACAACGCAAGAGCCAAAGCATGCTTTCACAAGAATAAGAAAAAGGATTTATAGACTAAGTAAGGGTATACTGAGATTTCTTAAAGTCGTTCCTGATTATTTCACCTTCAGAGGAAAGAGAATCAGCAGGTGTCCTCTGGTGTACTGAAAATTTCCCAACAAAATAATATTATGATTAGCTCTCCCAAGAGAGAAAGAAATAAATATACATTCTGATTTCTACACTTTAGGGAGGGAACATGTTTTGTTCTAATGGAACAATAATTGGAGGCACAACTGTACAGGTCAACATGACCCAACCTGAAAACTTGTGATTTACTAAATGTGTCTTCCTAAGTACAGTAAAGCTAATTGGGCCAATAGAAATAACAACGTGCTGCCACAGGCTCTCCCTAGATCTTCAGAAATAGAAGTCAGTGAAAAATCGGCTTGCCTTTGAGAGAGACAGAGCAGTATGGGCCTGATGTGCTCTGAAGGACAAGAGTCATGGGGCAGGGACAAGGCGGCACAACCACTGTTCACAAACTGGGTGTGCCTTGTGATGTTTTAATGTCACTCCTAGGGGCCAACCCTCCTACCCTAATTTCTCCAGGGCAGAGAAAAGAGGACAACAGGAACTTATGGAGTGGAGCCCCGTTGCATGAAATTCCTTCACACGATATCTGCTGTTGGACTCATCTGCCCTGAGACATGCAGCTCATGAGCGTGGCTGACATTGGGACCAGGGGTAAGATGAGTTTCTGATAGTAACGGCAGTGTCTCATTTATTCACAATGCATATATGTGTATGAAAAATGACCCAGATAATTCTGCAAATTTAGTGAAGGAAAGTAACTTATACCAGAACAAAAAACTCTATAAGCTAAGGTTATCTGTGGACCACTTAAATCTATCCTTCTTGGAAAAAATATACCGTAATCTCAGATCCATTACATAAACCTTACTCTTTTATTCACATCTTTATTTAGAAAAAATGTTCTCTTCCTTTTGTGCCCCAAATACAAATATGGCCCTAAAAATGGCTGAGAGCATCGTAAACAGACAGCAACTTTTGTATTTATTTTGTATTTAAAAAGTTACAATGAATTTTATATACTATTCTTAAATCCAATTTGCCAAGTCTTAAATAGCTCCAAAATTCATAGATGGTACTAATAAGCTTTGAAATAATAGTCCTCTTTCATTTTAAGAGAACAGTGCTATTAATATACAACTGGTTAAGTTTAAACTAATAAATCATAATCAAGCAAAAGTAGGTCTTGAGGAAGTTGCCTTAAGCCTCCATGACTTTACAATTCTATATTCAGCAGTCATAATAAATCCCAATTCATGAGTGTGAATATATAAATACTCATGCACCATTAGATGTGTACCTATAAGTGCATACGATATATATTCAGATGAAAGCATGTTTTAGGACTCCAGTTTTTGAAAACGTCTTAAAGACATATACAAGTCTTAGAGAAATGACCGCTTTGATCTCCACGAGTTATCATACATGAGTTCATCATTGTGCCATAATCATGCTATAATGCCACTGTCTAAGATTTATCTATTAGGCAAGTCAGAAGCATGTGAATGCTCTAAAAATTAAGATAAAATTGTGAAACCATCAAATCATGGTCAATAAAACCATCTGCTTCCATCATAATCTAATCATACAACTCCATCAAATTTTAACCGTAATGACTTCCAAGCCAAATCACCAGATTTAGGTCGTCTGTATCCTTGTTTTATGAAAAACAACTGCTTAGATTGAGTTCTATAGAAAGACAAAGCAAAAGTCAAGTTTTGAAACCCAAACCCATGATTAAATCTAAAAGTTGCTCAAATTAATAAGCAGGTAAGACTATGCACTAAAAGGGTAAACTTTAGTGATCCCTAAATTCTACTATTTACTCACACAAGAAGTCAGACCAAGGAATCAAATATCTATACTATAGTACAGTTTCTCATGCAAAAGTTCTCAAAGAATTTAAGGAAAAATTCTCCTAAAATGTTTTTTCTCAGTGTGCAGATCACAGAAACCATCTGAAGTTAATAGTTCAACATTGATAAGTCTTAGTTGACAAAAATAACTATCTCTAAATAAGTTACTTGATTCATGCTAAATTTGTGGTGACCTTGTCAACAGAAGATTGTAGAAGGTTGTGGGAAGTAGCCAAGACTAGTCAGCAAGATAGAGATCATGGCCAGGTGCCAGCTTATACAGACAGGAACAGGAACTAGGTGTTAACAATGTTGAAACAAATAATCAAAGGAGAGGGGAAAGACAGAATAATGATAGGAAAATGAGTTAAGTATAATGCATCTGTTAGACTTTGATTAGAGTCTTAAACATATTATTTTATTTTACTTTCATCAGCATTCATTAAAATGTACATACACATATGTATGAAAATATATGCATATATACAGACACATCCACACACACAACACTAGATATGCAGTAGATGAGGAAACTAACTGAATCCCAAAAGGGAGTTACTCCAGATCTCACAATTACTGAATTGACACTGAGATACTCTTCTAGAATCCTAAGGAGATGCTTTTATGTAGTACACTATACTGCTCCCACGAGCTAGGAGAAGATTTGATTTCCAAGAGGCTGGCCAAGCTGAAGGTCACAGTCAAAGCAAGGTCAAGGCTCACCCAGGTGTCTGAAATCCCAGTCACAGATCAGGGTAGCAGGGACTAGAGTCTGGAGAAACATATAAGATAGACACAGGAGGAAACAGCTGTTGGGTATAAATGAGGACCCATCTTGAGCTTTGAATCACACATACAACAAAGTTAGAAATAAGTACCAAAAAGAGAGCATTTCAGGGTTAGAAATAAGGCCCTGGGCCCTTTTGCCCTATGTGTAAGGCACCAAATCTGTGCAGGCAGAGACGGGACCACAGGCCACTACAGTCAAACATCATGTCTTCGAGGCTGAGGACCACTCATGTTTCTAAAATCTCCACTCCCTAGTGCCAAATGCTATGCTTTCCTCTTTTCCAATTATCATTATCTTCATCCCCATACATGTCTATTAGAAAAAAAAAAAAAACAATAAGACATCTACTTAGTTCAGTCAACTGGGAAATGCCATGGATAATACAGTACTGTGGGTCAAATAATGCATTCAAGAGCCAGTCAATTTAGTGGAAAAGGAAAAGTCAAATTGCTTATTTTGCATCATGCAGAGCAAAAAAATTACTACTTGAATATTGTGTTTTTCAAATAGTTGCACTGATGTTGGGGAAACAATCATATTCACCAGGCATCTCTACAGTTTGTCACTTTGGTACATTATTTTTCAAACTGCCTTTTTTTTTTATTGGAATCAAGTGTATTTGTCCTTTTGGGATGCTTAATTCCTTAATGTCAATCAATTTTTTTTCACTAAGCAAGCAAGTTCTTTGTTTTTTCAGTTAAATTCTTTAATCAGCTTTTGTTCAGAAGCTGTTTATTTCTGACTGCATTACAAATGTTAGATTTAACCAAACTATCACTCCATGGTAATATAAGGGGGGACCTCGTCAGTTGGTCCTTTCTGCTCAGGAACAAAGATACAGTATTCTGTAATTTTAAAGAAAGGAAATAATAGGATTAAACTAAGATTGAAGACAAGAGGATGTCAAACTAAAGAAAGCCATGTGGTCTTTCCTAGAGCTTTCTCATTTAATATGGGGAATTGTAATCCATTCATGCTAAATGCTTTGACTACTCTCATTATGCAAAAAACATTAGAGCCTAGTATATTTTCTTACCATAGTTCTGCCTATGGGAACTATAATTAAAGCACATTTGAGCAAATGCAATTTTATTTGTTATTAAGCAACTAAAAGCTTAGTCAACCTTGCAAATATGGCATTATTTTAGGATTACAATATGAGCCAGTCAGCTATCCAATAAACTTTATTAGGTCCTATCCGTATTAGCAATGCCTCCAATTTCTATTGTAACAGAAGACTTCTATGCTATATCATAATGTTTTTCCAAACTTGAGGCTGCATCAGAAAAACCTGGAAGTCTGGTTCAAAGATATTACTAAAGCCCTTTCCCAGAGTTTCTCATTCTATAGATCCAGGGGAGGGCGCTAAGACGTGCATGGCTGATACGTTCCCAGGGGCCGCTGTTGCTGCTAGTTCCTTAAGAACCGCCTACATAATGCAGTGTTTAGAGCTTTGGAGGCAAAACCACTTGGCTTCATAACCTGGATCATCCACTAATATCTATATGTCCTCGGGCAGTTTACTTCATCTCTCTAAGCCTCGGTTTCTTAATCCATATTGTGGGAATAATACCTATCCAATAGGTTCATTCTGAGAATTAAAACAGATAGAAATAAGGAAGAATATCTGAACCTTATATAATATTATAATGCAATGTCACTTCAATAAAAATTGTTAAAAATTGAGGCCAAATAAAGAAAGAAAACATAAAAATATGGGAAATGCTTACCCTAGTGCCTGGCATGGGGAGAAAATGCATGGCAGAAATCAGTTTATGCTTAATTGGAGAAATATATGAAGAGCTAGTTCAAAGTAAGTATGACCAGCAGTGTGTATCAAGCTCACCTAGAGAGCTTTTGTAAAATTCAGACAATGAGACTCCCTCTCCCGCAGAGATTCTGATGTTTCATTGGCTCCAAGATACTACTGATAACTACTGATACTACTGATTGTAAAATACACTATTATTTTACCTATCACTAAGAAAATTATGCAACCATAGAATGATTAAACTAATGAAAAACATAATTTAAAACCTTCAACCTACTCAAAGTAGGAGGAATCAAAGTTCAGATACCTTGAAGCTGAGAAAGCTCACAGGTGGGAAGCCCCATCCTTAGAACTATAATATAGTCCAGTATCATAACCCACCGTATTAATTCCACAGGCTGCAAATAAAACAAAAATATTTCCATTTGGTTTGATAGAATCCACCCTCCAAACTTAAGTGGAGTCTCTTGCCACTGACTAGCATTTACCCATGTCACAATCAGTCTGTTTTGGAATGGATAAAGCCAATCAAATTGTGCAGTGCCTCAGCAGCAAGGTGTCGCACAAAGATAGCTTTTCTTCATCAACATGAACTCCAACTCTGAAATTTTAGCAGTGTTGGGGAGAACTTTAAGGGAAGAAAAGCTAGATTGGCATTCAGGGGAGAACAGAGGAGGGTGGAGGTCACGTATATCACCAGGACTTGACTGGAGTGTACTTTGATTTTTCATCTTGATTTTTAAATTGTAGTTTGTAAAGTGCTGAAAAACAAAAAAAAAATCATCTGATATAATCGGACTGTTTTATCAAGCTCATGACAATTGCAATAGCCATTCACTCTGGGAATCTTAGATGAAGGGAGTAGTTTATGACCCCCTCAACTTTATACTAACACTTTCATCCATAGGAACTGCATTTGTTCTGTAGCGTAGAACAGAACCAGGCAATATCTTCTGACATGTTCATTTGGGAGCTTAGAATTCATTAACAACTTAATAAATGATCTCTGGTAATCTCCATACACATGAGTTAACTGTGACAAAAAAATACAATAATATTCATTTTAGCTTCTTAAAAAGTCTATGAATGGAAATAACTAATAAAATGTTGAACTAAATTTGCAAATTTCCAACTATTAAAATTCACTGTTAACTATTTCCTATTTAGTTACTACCAAATCCCTATTTTAATGAAGGATGTCATTAACAAGTATTAGTTTTCTAATTCATACAGATGAACAAACAAACATAACATGAGAGTCAGAGGGTAACAAGGACATTTTTGAGAGGTCCAAATAGCAGAGTCATAGTTTACATAAAACTTAAGGACCAGAAGTCATGAACTGGGGTATGGGAGAATAAGCCAAAATGAACAACTGCATAAACAAAAATGCTTCTTCCTTCTCTCTCTACCTGCCTGCCAACTTGCCTTCATTCTTGCCTGCTTCTTTCCTCTTAAAAAAAAAATATATCTATATATACACATATATATACCATGTATTTTATATATATACAATATGTAATATATGGTATATGTATTAGATGATAGATGAGATAGATAGATAGATGGATGGATAGATAGATATTCTTGTATCTTGGAAACCTCTTTTGGTCCTGGCTCATGTTAAATTCCTTTTTATAGTTTTATATTAAATATTTACCATAATGATGTTTTAAAAACTGTGTCCTTAAATTTTCATGTTTTTAATTGCAGAATGGGGAATACAAGATATCATGAAACAATAAAAAAAAAAAAAGTCTACATAATTTAAATGACTGCACATGCAGAATATAATCTAATATAAAACTCAGTCACCTGAATAATGACATCTTAGGAACAGTCACACTGGTCATAGAGAATATCTGTCAAATTAAGTGAGGAGGAAGCAGCACTATCTTATTTTACTATAAAGTTCTTATTTTACTATAAATACAGAGGACAGTATTTTTTAATGAATTCTGTATTAAGAGGTTTTGTTGCTCAATGAATACAATCCCTATTTTCCATATAAGTAGACTGGTTTTGTAATTCTTCAGTTCCATCCACCACCACAGAAGCCACTTATTTGCAAATGCCTCTCAGAAAGGGTTTATCTTTATTGAGGAACTCTTTTTGCACTTCTTCTTCTGTGACCAAAATGTGTATAAACATCCTGAAGTTTTATGACTTGATGATTTAATGATTTTAAATATTTGCAATTCTTTAGAAGACATAAGAAAAAACATGAGAAATAAGCACTAGCTCTCATTTGGAGGTTATGATTTGTTTTAACCAAACATCGATTATTTCAAGTCCTTTGCTGATTAGAAAGTAGTAGATCTCATCTGATATGTCAAAGCATTTTGATATTATGTTTTGTATTCCCATGAAATATCATTACCATTTCTAATAATATCTGAATGTTCAACTTTTCGTCATTTTAGTCTATTAGGAAATCAAAAGTGTTGCTTGCTTAAGAAGAAATATGCTAAGAAGAAGATGACAGAACAATTTCAGGAGGAAAGAAAAATAGTCAAATGGCCTCTCCTTCGTTATAATACCTAGATTATAGAAAATGTAGAGACCTAATACAAATCACCTTTAAACCTTAGATGGTCTTTCAACTCATCCTTCTAGACAGAATGGAGTAAGTGGAAACTGAGTACAAAGATTGTAAGGTAGATTTAGTAAGCTTCAACAGTTATACCTGAGGGTATAGCAAATTAATATATAATCATCAACCTGGTTCTAAGTTTTCAGTAGGCTTCCTTCCTGAGTTTTGTTTGAACATTTTACTCACCAGTCTGAAATAAGAATACAGAAAGGATACTATAAAATTTCTAGGAGGGAGAATGATTATATGGGATGACTAAATTAGGTTTTAAAATTAATATGAGAAGTAGTAGAAATATGCAGAAAGTGGAGAAATGAAATCTAAAAGGACAGTTGTTTTGTGATGAGTGTACAGCAACAATGGCTTAGTAGCAACTAAGACTTAGAGATTTAGATTTTAATCTATAGAAAAGTTAATGTGAATCAATAGTAAATGGACAATTTCTTGAATTAAGAAGTGAAACAAGGTAGTGTGGAATCAATGAGAGAAGAGAGAAAAAGAGGAAAGAGAAGGAAAGAATAAAGAAGAGGTGGAGAGGGAAAAGAGGGGAGGAGGAGGTAAAAAAGGAAGGAAGAGAAGAGAGAACCTTTCTGATAGGAAGGCAAAGCCCCACGTATCTCTATGTAGCCCAGACCACTCCTGAATTACTGCAGATTAAGTGCAGACCAAGTGGGTATGTTCAGCAGTGATCTGAGAAGTATAAACAGTCAAAACAATAACATTTAAGAAATTCTGGGGAATCAGGCCTTGGAGATCTGATAATCATACTCAAATATCCTAAGAACTTAAATGGGGGAAAATTGGAGGTGTTATGTTTGGCCCCAACAGTTCTAAGTAGGACAAAGGAATGAAAGGCACAAAGCAATAGAATTAGATTCTATACGAGTGTCTTAGTGTCAAAGTCCCAAGATAAAGGGCTCAAATGGGGAGCCACAAATCACTAACAGAATATGCTGGAGCTCTGTTTGGAAGATACGTGGCTCGTTTATTTGTAAAACTATTTCAGTTATAAGGTATGTGGTGGATTAGACCATCTTTGAGAGTCCCTTCCCACCTCAAGAATACAATAATCAAGCATTGTCCGACAGTGCCAATTAGGTTCTTGCAAAAGGTTTTCTCATATAAAGACATTGAAAACAAATGGTTTGCCTCTGGGAGATAAACCAAGTTTCAGGAAACCCTAAGAGAATCCTCTATTTTCTTGCATGTTTGCTCTTTAAAGAACTAATCTCCTTCCCCAGGAATGTATTAATATCTCTTTGTCCTCCGCTATACTGGCCAACTTTGGGAATTTGCACACAGCGTGCTTTATCTTGCTAACTATAAGAGTCTGTCCAGCATTCTTCCTTTGTGAGAAATCCCTATTCACTTTCATAATTATGTGAATGGATCTACAGAGTACTTTCCTTTCTTCAATAGAGTCTATTCCCAAAAGCTGCCTGAAACATGTCAAACATCTGCTCCTACACACAGTTCAATACATAATATTGATATGCATTATCAATGAATCAGTGAATTCTGAATATAAGGCCAATTTAGCACCCTCCTGAACAGCACCCTCCTCCTCCATGGTCTAGTCACAGGTAGCTTAAGGAAATCAGAAAAATGTTATTATATTTGCTTAAACAAGCTATAACTAACCAGCTAAATCAAATAAAAACTCCAACTGAGCATTCCAAAATCCAGTGTAAATGACATAAATCTAAGCCTGAGAAATATTTCTACCACTTAATAAATATTTTTAAATAATGAGGCTTCTGTTTGGTCTACTATTTGCTGTACTGAAATATTCAAAGGTGTTGTTTTTCTATACTCTGAGCTCCTGGGTGTCCTGAGTGTTTGTTGTGAGTTTATTCTATATGCCTAGTCCATTTTTTTAATGATAAAAGCAATTATTGTTTATTATAGTAACAACAAAAAAAAAAGGTGATGAGAATGCCTAAATCTCAAATTCTTTCTAGTCAAGACAGAGCCCTCGGCCACACATGCTAATGGCCTAACAGATATGATCATGAAAATCCTAGAGTGAACACAACCTTATTACTAACTAGGCTCTTGACCCCAAAATGCCTATCTGGTCTCCTTCCCTGGGAAAGTGAACTGGACCTCCTGTGACTTTGGCAGACTCTGCTTGTGCCTTGGGCAGACTTTGCTTGTGCCTTGGGCTAAGGATTAATAGGATTAATAAAATACAGTCCCAGCAGTTAATCCTTGATTCCTTTCCCAAGGCTCTCTGATTCTACCCCCTGACAAATTCACTCCTTTGGCACAGATTACATCTGCCCAAAGGAGGCAGATTTTCCTAACTGGAAAGTCTTTCTGTATCCCTGTGCTAACCAATAAAGTAGCTATTAGCCACATATAGCTATTTAAATTGAATTTTAGGTGAATTTAAATTAAATATAGTTTGGTGCACCATGGTGGAGTCGTGGTTTGGTCAGCCACCTTTGGCTGAGCATGGTCCCAACATCCCAGGGACCCAGGTTCATGTCTTGGGGCTGGGGAAGCAACCAAGATGACCCACTAAATAAAAATAAATTTAAAATGCTTTTAAAAGTTAAGTATAGGTTAAAATTCTGTTTCTCGGTTATGCTAGCTAGCTATGTTGCCAATGCTCAAAAGCTACTTGTGGCCAGGAATCACTGTCCTTCACATCCTATTGGTCACCACTGTTCTAGGGTCCCCTTTTGTTCTTGATTGGACAAGGCTTCTTTTTGAGGTAGAGTAGATTTATTTTCCATTAGAGATCAAAGTGTACCACTGTTTACTCATTTATTCATTCAATAAATATGTGTCAATTCTTTTTCTAGCTGCTGGATATATAACCATGAACAACACAGATTTGGTAGCTGCTCTGTGGAATTCATATTCTGGTAGGACAATCAACAATAAACAAGTAAAAAGCTAATGAGGAAAAATATTTGCTACAAATTTCGACTTTAGTGTATCACAGTACATATTTTAACATCATAGGAACAATGTCTTTTCATTCAAGTGAGCCCATTCTCAACCTACTTTCTTGGATGGCAAACATTGACGATTTCAGGACGTCTGAGTTTGTTTGTTTTCAGTCTTTTTCCTTAGAATTTCTATCTACAACTTATTCTTGCATGTGTCCTTGGTTCTCTCATAAAGTGCTTTCCAGACTTTATAATACCAATTATCACATTTTAGGTGTGTCTACTTGTAATTAGTTATCTACCTAAATGGTATAAGAAGCTACTAGACATTTTTATCAGAAGACTCCACCCCTAACTTCTTAATCTTGCCCTTAGATCTTCAAAATGTTTGTTGAACTAATATCTTTCTTATATTTCCAATGGGCAGGACAATTCAGACTATCACTACTTCTACCTGAATTATTAAAACAATGTCCCCAATAGATTTAATGTCCCCTGTTTTTTCTGCCTTGTAATTGATCATGTGCTCTAAATCACAGTCAATCTTAAAACAGTATGTCATTGCCCTTTTCTGTCTTCTCTGCAGCGAGAACAACTCTCTTGCCATGGCCCCTCACCCTGTGAATTTGCATTCTAGCCTCCATCCCCTTCCTGATCGGGATCACCTCCCAACTTTGAGTCTACAACTCTCTGCAGTGGTGCTGAGATGACCTGAGACACTGACAGATAAGAAGCACAGCAGGCTGGCAATCCCAAGCTCTCTGACCTCGCTCATCCTAGCAGCAGCTTCCAAATGACCAGTATCAAGGGAGATTGACTCAGCATCCAAGTTCATTTGGGGCTGGAACTGTCAACAGTCATAGCGCTTGGCTCTGGGGCTGGGATTGAGCCTGAGATTCTCATCTTTGGTCAAGCCAGGAACTCTTTTCTGAAACAACAGTTCTTCTATGCTATTCAGGGTTTTACCTTCTTAGAGGCCATGTGGATCTTTTCCTAATGGTCTTCTTTCTCATCCTCTTTGCCATGTGAAGGAGTCATCTCCACCTCCCATGTTTCTTTCTTTCATACTTTCTGCTCTGTATATTCCTTTTGCTGTGTCTCCCTAAGCATCCTGAGAAAAGTGGTTGGCACAGGGTTTGACAGAAAGAAAACAAATAAATACTATATGGATAAGAAAAAAAAAGTAGCCTACCATTACTCTGCCCAAGAATCAACCATGGTTCCCTCTTATCTATAGAATCTATAGAATCTTTGTCATGAACTTTGAAAACATAAGGCAAACATGAAACAATTCTGTTGTTAAAGCAACTGTTTCATTCAAGTGCAAGAACTAGAAGCTGTGAATATATATCTGCATGCCTCCTCATTTTACCTAGTTAAAACTCTCCTAATAATCTCTTTCTGACAGTTCCCACCAAAGTCATTCTCCATAACACACACATGCACACTCATTCTCCACACATACTACCACACACACATACACACAAAGCAGGGTAAAGCTTTCAGACATAATTTATTGAATTCACAGACACAAATGGGCGTTTTAAGAAACATAGGCAATATTTTTCAGCATATTTTAGCCAATATTATATTATCTTTCACATCTCCCTGTCACCCACATGAAGCCTACTCTGTGTCTTTTTCCAAAGAGTCCTAAGCATAATCACTTGCGTTAGTTGTGCAATGACTCTCTAAAGGCAACTTTTAGATCAACATCTACAAACTGAAACCAGCTCAGCCTTTGACCAGAGGATCTAATAGTAATTAAGAGTGACCAGGATGAAAAATAAAATAAATAGAGCAAATTCATTATTTTTTCAGAATTTCATACTAAATACTTTCTTCTATATATTTTAAATATCCAGAGTAAAAATTAAAATTTAAGTTTATTACTAACTGAAGCTGAAGAAATCTAGTAAGAGTCCTTATTAGAATGTTATATTTTCAAAAATATCACCTCCTTTTTCATGAGGGTTAACTGTATAAAAGAAATGCCGAGTATTTTATTATCACATGCTGCTTTAGCAATCAAAGGAAAGTGAGCTTTTCTTATCTTTCTGTCATATTTTATTACAGTTTAATTAATATATATAGTTATAATATGTTCTTAATACAATGATGTGGTGTTAAGATAACTAATGATTAATGTTACTATGCTCAAATTTTTTTAAATAATTTTCTTCATAATAATTGCTATTTCTGTGCTCATAAATACACTGGACTCTGAGGAACCCCGGAGATTTTTAAATGTGAGATTCAGTGAAAAATGTTCAAAACTATTAATATACATACATGTGTGCATAATAAAGCATACACTAATATGCATAAGCAATTCCCCAGTAGGATCATAGTCAAATAATGCTAAACCCAATTCTCAATAATTTTCTATAGGAGTTTCAGGTCATTAGAACTATCTTCACTGGCTTAGAAAAGTCCAGAAGGTATGCTTTAGATCATAGGTCACAGGCAAATACTTAACTATGTTTAAATGCTTTTGTATCTACCAGTATGTATTAAATACCAAATATGCTATGGTAGGCACTGTCCTAAGCCTTTTATAAATGCTGCTTCTTTTAAGCCCAGCAATATTATGATTTAGCTGGTATCATTAATTCCAGTTTACAAATGGGAAACTGCACCATAAGGGAAGTTTACCTAAGTCCCTGGAGCAATTAAATGGCACAGTCAGAATATGAACCTGTAAGTCTGGCTCTAGAGTCTGAGCTCTTAAGCTCTTTTTTGGACTATTTCCCCAATATTCAACACATATTTCCATATTTCTATTATTATTGCTTTTAATTAGTTTTTTTTTTTTTAAAGTATCCCTTTTATGTATGAAATCAACAGATGTGCTCTTCTGTCCACCACTCCAGCATTGTGTCCTCTTCCATGGCAGTGACTACCACAATGGCTATATTTAAATACAAATATTAAGTGCAGGAAGTCATCTCATTCATAGCTGTATCTCCCACACACTGCGCCTGAGCAGATAAAGCACTGTTATCAATCACCCAGCAATTATCCAGTTAAATTGTTTTCTGACCAAGTTCTGATATCTATAACAGATTTCTTCTCTTTAACCTAGAGGCATAGGCACCCATACTAACCTTAAAGTCAGCAAGTGTCTGGAAATAGGCTTGTAATTTGAAGGCAAAGATTGTACCACAAAATAAGTGAATGATGATGCACTCCTATCTTGGCAATTAGAGGTCTCAAATTTGGGGGAAGTTTTGAACTTAGAGACAACTCAAGTCCCTCCTTTGAAGAGGTGATAGCACAGCCGCTCAAGCATTTCAAGATAAAAGTAAATATATATATATATATATATATATACATAGCTACTGTAACAAAACACTTCCATCAAAACTCACAGCCAAGTGAACAATTGCCTGCCAGCGCGCTGCACTCCATGAGCAATGACATTACGTCATTCTGTGCAAAGGACATCAAAACAACTTGTCAGTTTAACAGAGGATTGAGACGCACCATGAGAAGTCTTCCACACAGCATGCTAAGCATTTTCAGGAAAATTGCCAAAGTCCCTAAGGCACCATAATTTGAATTTAACTAGAGTTACTAACCAACACAAACTATAAGTTTTCTAAAATGTCTGCTTCTTTGCAAGTGAAAAAATTTGTTAGACACGTCCTACTAATTCTTGGAAAATAAAGTACTATCAAGGAATGGTGGTTTATTTCTTATCATTCAGAAACAGTCGCCTGTTAAATTATTACTTTTGTACCTATTATGTGCTAGGTACTCTATTGGGTGAACTTATAGAAATCAGTTTTTCTGCCCATAAAACCTCAGCTTTTAATTGGATTCATCATACCCATGTATAATTGATTAGAAAGTGAGTCCTATGCATGCATGGGAGGAAAGAACAGATTTTTAGCTAACATAAATAAGCCTGCAATTTGTCTCTATAATTTATCTATTTTATATTTTATGAAAGAAACAAATATAGGTATGTGTCATACATACAGGTTGAGTGTTCTGAGTAACACTTCATTTTGCATTTTCATCTAATTTAGCCAGTTAATTCAGTGAAACAGTCACATTGGCTTTGACATTTAGATTTGACCAGCCATATTTCCATAAAGTAAAAGACCTGAGTGGACACTGGAAAATAAGCTCCTCTAACACAAGCCCCTGGGATAAAGACAATGGTTTCCGTAGCTGTAGAGTTTGATGTATTTCCTGGCATAGGCTGCTCATCAACATGAAATTAAATAAATGAATTATCCATGCAAACTCTCTCAAACACATGAAAGTATATCCCACTTATAAAAATACAGGTTTTTTTAAAATTGATTTTGGCCCATGGTGTTAGAAAGTGGTCCTTTCATTCCTTTACATGGGGCTGTCCAGGTTTCCTAACACCACTTAGTAAAGAGACTGTCCTTGCTCCGTTTATATATATATATATATGGGGGGGTGCTTATTTGGGGGTTCTCAATTCTATTTCACTGATCTGTGTATCTGTCTTTATTCTAATGCCATGCTGATTTGATTACTATTGCTTTGTAGTGTAAAGTCAAGGAAAGTGATACCCCCCACACTTTGCTTTTCTTAAGATTGTTTTTGCTGTTTGAGTTCTTTGGTGGCTCCAAAATAAAAAGTGTGGGTTGTTTTTTTTTGTCCTATTTCTGTGAAGAATGTCAGTGGGATTTTGATGAGGATTTCATTAAATCTGTGTATTGCTTTAGGTAAAATAATAATTAATTCTTCCAACCCATAAGAATGAAATATATTTCCATTTTTGTGTCATATTTCTTTTAACAATGTTTGTGATTTTCAGAGTACAAGTCTCTCATTGCTTCGGTTTAATTTTTTAAATTTTTTTTTGTTAGGGAAAGGTATAGGCAGGGATGGATGTAAGTAACAAATAAGCATGAAGAGGAAGAAGAAGCACTTTTATTTATTTTCTTATTTGTCATCTTGGTTGCCACCGCCAAGAACAGGACACAAACCCAGGTCCTTGGGACATAAATGAACCATGAGTGGCTGGAGATGGGG
Source organism: Solenodon paradoxus (assembly GCA_004363575.1). NCBI lineage: Eukaryota > Metazoa > Chordata > Mammalia > Eulipotyphla > Solenodontidae > Solenodon > Solenodon paradoxus. The sequence goes on along the minus strand of RJWH01005089.1, from coordinate 33,270 downwards.
GACCTAACTGCTTACGCCACCAAGATGTGCCATCATTGGCTAAATGTATTCCAAATTATTTCATTCTTTTGATGCGATTGTAAATGGGAGGGAGGTGTTTTTCTGATTTTTCTTTCTGCAAGTTCATTATTTGTGTCTTAGAAATGCAACATCATTTTATATATAGATTTTGTAGTAGACGCTACTGTATTCATTATTACTTCTAATAGCATTTTTACTGAATTCTTTGGCGTTCTCTCTATATTATGTCATCTAATCTATAAAGAGTGATATTTTCACTTCTTCCATTCTTATTTGGGTAACTTTTGTCATTTTCTTGTCTAATTGCACTAGCTAGAATTCCAAAACTATATTAAGTATAGTGGTGACAAAGGATATTCTTCCTTTGTTCCTGATCTTAGAAAAAAAACTTTTAGTTTTTCCCATTTGAGTGTGACGCTGGCTGTGGGCTGTCAAATATAGCTTTACTATATTGAGATATGTCCCATCTGTATCCCTTCTGGGAGGATTTTTAACATAAGAGGGTGTTGAATCATGTAGAATGTTATTTCTGTGTCTTCTGAGGTGATCATTAGATAATGTTTGTCCTTCCTTTTATTAATGTGGCGTACCACATTTATTAATTTGGATATGTTAAAACATTCTTGCATCCTTAGAACAAATCCCACTTGATTGTGGTACAGGAGTCTTTTCAGCACTTGCTGGACTCAGTTTGATGCAATTTTGATGAGGGCTTTTGCAACAATCGTAATCCGAGGTAATGGGTTGCAATGACCAAAATTTCATTTTGATGATATCCTTGTCTGGCTTTGGCACTGGAGTGATGTAGGTATCATAAAAAGTGTTTGGAAACTTGCCTTCTTTTTTTCAGTTTTTTTGAAAAGTTTGAGAAGGATTGATGGTAACTCTTCTTTGAAAGTATGGTAGAGTTCACTAGTGAAACCATCTGGTACTGAGATTGTGCTCTGTAGAGGTTTTTATTATTGTTTAAATTTTCTTACTTGTTATTAGTCTGTTCAGATTTTCTGTGTCTTCCTGATTTAGTTTTGGAATGACGCATATTTCCAAAAATTTGTTCCTCATTCTAGGTTATCCAATTTGTTGCTGTATACAAACTCATAGTACTCTTGCAACCCTTTGTATTTCTGTAGTATCTATTTTAACTTCTTCCCTTTCATTTCTGTTTGTACATATTTGCTTTCTCTCTCTCTTCTTAGTGAGTCTGGATAATGGCTTGTCTGTTTTCTGTATCTTTTTCAAGGAACCAGATTTAGGTTTCATTGATTTTTATTTTTTCATTTTTTTTACTTAAGAAAAGGTACAGGCAGGAATGAGGGTGAGAAGGCAGCCAGGCAGGAAGAGAGAGGAGAAAGCAGCATTTTCATTTATTTTATTTATTTATTATTCATCATTGGTTGTTTCCTGGCCCCTGGTCGTGAGCTGGGGCTCTTAGGATACATATGCACTGTAGGTACTTTAAACTGCTAGGACACTAGAGTGTAGTTTTATTGATTCTTTCAGTAGTGTTCTTTATCTCAATTTCACTTGTTCCTTCTCTAATCTTTATTATTTCCTTTAGTTCATTGACTTTCTTTTTTTTTTCCCATTTTCTTTAGGTTTAGGCTTAGGTTTTTTCACTTATGCTTCTTGTTTCCTCAGGAAGGCCTGTACTGATAGACACTTTCATTGTGGAACTGTTTTTGCTGCAAATCCCATAGGTTTTGAGAAGCCAAATCTTTTGACTCCAGGTATTTCTTTAAATTTTATTTTTGATTTCCTCTTTGGTTCTAAAGATTTTTAGTAATATGTTGTCTATTCTCCCCATATTTTCATTTCCCCCATTTCTTCTTCTATTTGGTTTCTAATTTCTTGCCTTTGTGATCCCAAAAGATATTTGATATGATTTCTATCTTCATAAATTTATTGAGACTTCTTTTATGTTCCAACATATAGCTTTAAAAATATTCCATGAGCACCTAATTGAATTGAATATTGTAGTCTATTAGGGTGAAATGTGCTGTAGATATCTATTAAGTTCATTCATCTAATTTTCCTTTAAGGACATTATTTCCTTATTGATTTTCTTATTGGATGATTTGTCCATTACTGTGAATTGAGTGTCAATATCCCCTACTGTTATTGTTTTCCTGTCAATGTCACCCTGTAAGTCTGTTAATATTTGCTTGACGTATTTGGATTCTCTTATGTCAAACATATATATATACACAGACACACACACACACACATACACACATGCATATGTGTGCTATGTCTTCCTGTTGTATTGATTCCTTTATAATTATGTAAAATCCATCTTTGTCTCTTTTAGCTTTTTTTGATCAAAGTATATTTTATTGGATATAAGTATTCTATTTCTTCAGTCAACACTTGCCTCTACAGACTTGTATCTCTTGTGAAAAGCATAGAACTGGGTTTTATTTTTAAATCCATCCAGTCATTCAGTGCCTTTTGATTGGTAAATTCACTCATTTGTATTTAGAGCGAGTATTAATATATGAGGGTATGCCACTATCATTTTGAGTTTTGTTTTCTGGTTTTTTCTGTTTATTCCTTTGTTAATTTTATGCAAATTTTTTGATAGAAGAGCACCTTTCAACATTTCTCTTAAGGGTAATTTTATGGATCTAGCTGGATCTTGTGATCCAGTGTTTGTTTGCTGGTGTAAATACTTATTTCTCCCTCATACATGAAATAGAGTTTTATAGAATGTAATATTTTTGGCTGGCATTTCTTATCTTGGACTATTTTGAATATGTCTTTCTACTCTCTCTTAGCCTGTAGAGTTTCAACTGAGAAGTCTAACGATAGCCTAATAGGAGTACCTTTATATGTTACTTGGTTTTTAGCCCTAATCACCTTTAATATTCTTTATTTGGCTTGGACTTTTGATAGTTTCACTAGTATGTGCATTGGTGTAGGCCTCTTTGCATTTAGATAACCAAGAGTTCTGTTGAGTTTAATGACTTGTATAATGAGTTACTTACCCATGTTTGGGAAAGTATTTAGCTATTATTTCTTTGAATAAGATTGATCTCTCTCTCTGTCTCTGTCTCTCTCCCTCCCCCCTTCCCCCCGCCCCTCCAACCCCGCCTCGCCCCCCCTCCCTTTGGAAACCCATTATTCTTATTTTACCTTTCCTAATAGAGTTAGATAGCACTCAGAGTGTTTCTTTACTTTTTACATATTGAATTTCTCATTCTCTTTCACCTGGTTCATTTCTCATTTCTATATTTCTGTTTTCCACATTACTAAGTCATTTCTCTATTTGGTCAATTCTGCTTCAAGAGATTGCTATTATACTCTTGATCTGATTTTTTTTGCATTTTCCACATCCTGACTGTCTATTAGTTTCTTATTTAAAGCTTCAAATTTGCCTTTTGCTCATTAATTTTACTTTTGAGCTCACTGATTTCTTTTGCTGAGTCCTCTTATAATTATTTGAATTGTTTTTCTGAATTTATTATTTCAGTTTATTATTACAACATATAAGCTAAAGTGTTTCATGTCTTTAGATTTGGTTTCTGGAGAGGCGTCATTGTCTCCTAATGGTATAATACCTTAAGGTTTCAGATTGTCTTGTGGTTTTCTTTGCCTTCCCAGGAGGACTTGGATCTGAGTTGCTTACCTTTTCTTTTACCAGGAGGTGGCACTATGGCCTTATATATACATTTTTTGAACCTTGCAGGCTTCCATAGTAAACAACTCTTGCTAAGTCAGGTTAAGAAGGGTTATGTGGGAGAAGTAGTTATTGTTGTGGATTGATGTGTGTGGTTGGGGGGTTGACCTGTGTGGGTGGCACCAGAATCAATCCTCTCTGGGATCCCAGATCTGGACCTTAGCAGAGTATGCACTGCTGATATACTTCACTTCAAGAGCATGGATCCAGAGGAGCTGTGGAGGGTGAATATAGTCCAGACAGCTCTCTCTGCTGTTGTCTGCCAGAGTTACCTCTGTTCTCCCCCACAGGGTCAAAGTTTAAGTTGGCAGTTCCAGTCTGTCAGTCTTTTCTAGGCTGCAGCTCAGCGTCTTTCTCCACCCACCTAACGTCATGATTTTAACATTTGTATTAAATCAAATTCCACTAACGTTGACCTGACAGCATCAACACTACATGATATTCATTGTGTCACACATGTTGTTTGGACAAGTAAAGTCATTCCCAAGTTCCAGTCACTTCTGTGGTTAGGAACACTTCACCGCTTTGCTTGCAGTGAGTGGTGCCCCTGTGACACAGTTCTGGCTGGCTTCCTCCTATCCTGAACATATGATGTCTGTATCTACATGGTGCATTTTGCAACTGTAAGACAAAATGTATGAAAATGAAAAGCCAACATGTTGGGATCCATAAAACAAAGAAATATGATAGCATTATTGAGTAACTAAACCAATACAAGCAATCACTTACCTTCAGTTAGCCTGATATGAGAAAAAAACTTTGTCTGTGTACGCTACTCTTACAGCCAAATGCCTTCCAACTGAGACAATGGTAAAAAAAAGTCATGGATTAAATCCTGGCTTTACTTTTTACTGATGGTATGGCTTTAAACAAGATACTAAACATCTCTAAGCTTCTGCTGCTCATCTGCAAAATGTGCATAAATAAATGCAATTGCTACCATAGAACTGATGTGCATTTCTGTGAGAAACAAGGAATAATGCATGTAAAGTAATTGGCATTGAACTTGGCATACAGTCTTATTATTAAACACTAAAAACAATTTAATACTAAAATATAGACAGAAATGTTTTTAAAGTAAATATTGCTTCTTTTCTCTACAAAGGAAACATAAATATTTAAAGTAGTAGAGAATTCAATTCTTTATCAAATAATTCTCACTCTTTATATCTTTCAAGTCAAGGCATCTATAATTAGAATTAAAAACACACAAATAAGCTCATGTGTGCTTAAATTGTGTTGTACATGAATTTTTATCTTGTTTCATTTGTCACAGAAAAAATGAATTATTTCCTCCATCACAAGAAAAAACTGAAATGCCTTACATTAACCCCAAAATATTCTCTCACCACATCACCCAGAAACCTGAAACAATATAAATCTTTAGTGTTTCGTTCATTAGATTATTTTTGGGATATTTGACTATTTTTCTTGGATCACTGATGAAAACAGCAGGTCTCTCTCTGGTTTTTGTTTTGCTTTATTTTGGTCACAAACATTTTTGCTTCACCTCAACAAGATCTTTATTTCAACTGTTTCTTTTTAGAAGCTTATCTTGCAACCAATAAAAGACTGTGTTTCCAAGACTTGAGACTTTCCATTTATAGCTTTCCATTAAGCCTCTTAAAGGTAGGTATTTAATCCAATTAAATATTCAAAAGGTAGGTCCTTTTATGAAATAGCTTTTTTATTAATTCAAAAAGAGAACATTATCTATATTTCTAATTCCTTTCTAATAGGATTTGGTTGACCTACAAAAAAGACATAGATAAATTAAAATTGTTAAAATAAATTAAAACATACCAAAGCACTGGAAAAGAGAAGGCAAATATAAAAATCATTACTGTTGTGATTATGCACAAAATTTAGCTCTGAGCTTCCAACAGACTAAGGCAAAAATGGAAATACAGTTATAATAAGGAAATTCTCATTACTTTAAAGAGTTGACCTGCAATATTTTCATGTACTAATTCTCAGTGTGGTCTTGGTGCTAAATTTCAAAAGAAATTTATCTTATGGGCCTTTCTTCAAGGAAAATTGAGTTTCAACCATCAGTAAGGTTCAGTGACTGTTTTGAACGTCAATAAAAGTCAATAGCATGATTTTTATAGACCAGTAATTTCTAAATGATTTTCAGTCTTGGAATTTGGAAAACAAAATTCTATGCAGCAGTTCAATATTTAAAATAAATACATAAGAATGTCTCTAATTAAAACAGTTAAAAGGCCTAAAGCTAACATAATCACTGATTACAGAATCTGGGCAAGGAAAAGGCTTATGTGGTCAATAAATTGATCATATAAGTTAAAAATATAAAATTTCAAATAAAATGTCCTACAGCTAATATTATACTTAATGGTACAAGATTCACGTTTTCTCCATGATAAGGGGGACAAGGCGAGAATGTCCATTCACACCGCTTCCATTGAACATGTACATAAGGTCTCAGCCAGTGTAATAAAGTTAAGGGGTGGAGGAAAAACAAGAAATATGCATAAGAATGAAAGGAGCAACTATCTTTATTCACAATATGACTGAGTATGCAGAATGTCTTAAGAACCTAAAAAAAATCACTAACACTAATGAGTTAGTTGAGCAAGGAGGCAGGATACAAGGTCAATAGACAAAAATCATTTGTTTTTATATATAGACAACAGAGAATTAGAAATTAAACAAAAAATATACTTACAGTAGCATCCCAAAAAATATGAAATACTAAGCAACAAATTTAGAGAAATCTGTATAAGAACAATACACTTAAAACTATAAAATGTTACTAAGAAAAATTAAAGTAGACTTCGATGAGAAGATTACTGAACTGTGTTCCATTAACATTCAGGTGTTGAAGCTCTGACTTCCACAATGATAGTATCTGGGTATAGTACCTTTGGAAGGTAATTAAGATAAGATCATGAGAATGGGTCCCTGTGATAAGATTGGTGCCCTCATAAGAAGAGCTTTGCTTCTATCTCAAAAACACACACGAAGAAGCATTCATGTGAGCACACAGTAAGACGGTAACCACCTTGAAGTCAAGAGAAAAGGAGCCATAGCATGAAATTTACTTTGCTGGAACCTTCATCTCAGACTTCTAGCCTCCAGAACCATAACAAAATTAATTTCTGGTTTTGGAGCCACTGAATCTATGGTATTTTCAAATAGCAAACTAAGACAGAGATATGTCAATTTAATGGATCAGAAGACTCAAGATTGTTACAGTTAAGATATTAATTCACTCTAAATTGTTCTACAAATTTAGCACAACCTCAATAAAAATTCCTTCAAGTCCAAATGGTCCAGCAATTCCACTCCGAAATATAAACCCAAAATAGTTGAAAACAGACTCAAATATTTATATGCCAGTATTTGCTGCAGCACAATTAATAGCCAAAAGGTAGAAGCAACTTGAATGCCCATCAATATTAGTAGTGGATAATCAAGATGTGGCATATATGTATAATGAAATACTATTTATCCATCAAAAGAATAAAGTATACATATATACTAAAATATTAATAAATCTTGAAAACAGCATGCTAAGTGAAATAATCCAGAGACACAAAAGGACAAATATTGAATGATATATTTATGTTAAATATCTAGAATAGCTAAATTCAAACAGAAAATAGATTAAAGATTTCAGGGGCTAAGGAGTATCAGGTACTACGCTTAAGGAGAACAGAGTTTCTGTTTGGGGTGATGAAAAGTTTTTGAAATAGTGATAATGGCTGTATGACATTATGATATAATTATGCCACTGAATTTAATACTTTAAAATGGTCTACTTTGTGCTATATAGACTTAGCTATATTGAATTAAACTTCATTTACAAAAGAAAAATCTAGGTAGCTTTTTTGTAGAAATCTACAATTCAATTGTACATGAAAATATAAAAGATCTAAACCAGTCATTTTGAAAAGAAAATAGTGGAGAACTGAGATTACCTGACCTGTAGTCTCGTGTATAGTAATCAAGACTATGTAGTATTGCTCTAAGGGTAGATGTACAGATCAATGAAACAGAATAGAGTAGCCAGAAATAGATGCATATACTGTCAATTAATTTTCAGTAAAGTATCAAGGTTATTCAATAGAGAGAAGCATCTTTTCAATCAATGAAGCAAAAGGTCTCCTGGATATGTACTTGAATAAGTGAATTTTGGCCTTTCCTCATATCATATATAAACTTAATCCAAAATGGATTATAGACCTACATGCACAAACTAAAATTATGTATCTTCTAAAAGGAGAAAGCCTTGCAAACCCCTAAAATTAATAAATTAAAATTCATCAAAATTTGAATCTGGTGATGATTATACTATGTACATTTATCAAAACTTCATCAAAAAAATGAAAGCTAAGTCATAAGCTGGGAGGAACTAGGATGAAATGTTTTCATACATGCATACATATGAGCTGATATGAATATATATAAACATCTATGTGCATATATATTTGAATTAATATATGCATATATATAAATGGCATGTGTGGCATATGTGCATCGGATGACTTATATCCTGAATTTAATAGTCTATAACTTAATAAGAATAAAAACATTTAAAAATTGTCAAAAGATGTGAATAGACACTTTATAAAGGAAGATATACAAACAGCCACTAAGTACATCCAAAAATGCACAAAGACATTAGCAACAGAAAAATGTAAATGTAAAGCCCATAATGATACTATTACAAACACATTAGAATGACTAAAAACAAAGACAAGAGCAAGTAGAAATCTCATGAAAGCTGGTGGGAAATTAAAGTGACACAAGTACTTTGCAAAGCAGTTTGGCAGAATCTTATAAATATATATCTGTCATATGATCTAAAAATACCAAGTGCAACTAAATAATATGTCCACCCTACAAGAATACCTATCACAGATTTATTAATAATAGCAGCCTCAAAAGGTTAACAATTCAACTATCCATCAATAAGTGAATGGATAACCAAATTGTGACATATATATTGAGTGGACTACTACTAGCAATAAAAGAAATAAACTATTTTCTATTGTTATATGAAATGACATGGATATATTTCAAAAAAATTTTGCTGAGCAAAAGGAGACATGTATACTTTGTCATTCCATTTATATGGAATTCTAACAAAGTGAATTTATAATGACAGAAAATAGGTTGTGGCTAGTAGGAAAAAGGGGTGATTGTGAGGGGGCAAGAATGAACTTTACTGGGTAATGGAAATGTTTTATATCTTTATTCTGGGTGGTTACACAGATATGTACATTTTCCCACTCATCAAATGCTATATTTACAATGGGTACATTTTATTAAATATAAATCATATCGCAAACAAAATTTGGAAAGTGGAATAAACATCCCAGTCCTTGCTGAGGTTGTGACAAAATGACTTGTCAAAGTGATACAGCCTAACTGTGGGTGCAAATTTAATTTGAGGACAAATAGAATTCTGAGTGACTGTCAGCACCAGGGATAATCTATCCCTCATACCCAGCTTGGAAATGTTCACATTCTTTTCCTCCAGGTAAAGAGAAAGAAGAGCCAGGAGAAAGAACACATGGCATCGTCCTCCTTGAAAAAGACAGCTGTTCTTGAGAGTGTAGGGCTCGGGATGGACACAGAAAACCTCTGCCAGCGCCAGCTGTGCAGGAGGGAAGTTGAACTGTGAGTGATAATAAGATGCTTGTGCATTTTTGACACTTCCATTGCCCCTAACCAGGACAGTCTGCTAATTCTTAGTCCCCTACCTTCAAGCTAGTTCCCTAGGAATTTGTTAGAAAACCTTAGGTTTCCACCAAAAAATGTCTTTAAAACATTGAAAGCATAACTAAACTGTTGGTTTATATTCTTCTTTGAACAGAAAAGAAAATCATCCTGTAGCTTTTCTAAATGTCTTCATAAAGACCATTTCTCTGATGATCTTACTAACAACTTCGAATATTAATATCCATACTAACAGTGTGGTTCTTAAGCACTTTGTGATTTTTAACCCGAATCATCAGAAGTCTATGATGGGCCTGGAATTAAGAGTCCAAAGATGAGTGTTTTAACATCTCCCTGAAGATGCTAGTGCAGTCTTCCAGCATAGTTTGAGAAACATTGTTCTAACGGATTCATCATTTCACTGCTCTGTTAGAGGCACTTAACTTTTGATTTCTCCAGTTAAGTTGGAATAAGTTGACAGGCTAGATAATCAAATACACAACCCAAGCCAATTTAGAAACTACTTTCTTCACACTGTCCCTCATGAAGGTATAACGTGAGCATCTCTGCATGGGACAATATATAACTGATTACTGATCCTGCTTCTGTTAAACAAATGTTAGGAGTGCCATTGAGTCTTAACAGCAAGCAGCACCCTAGGGAAATAACCTATACAAAATCTTTATACTTAACCATTAAAAAAAATAGTGATGTGGATGGCTTAAGAGAATATGTATAGCTTACTGCTATAGATTATACTTTGAGAAAAGGTATGAACTCTGACAGGTGGCATCCAGCAGGGGATTCCATTCCTTCCCACCCAAATGAAGAAAAGTCTAGAAAACCTCTTCCATAGCAGTTGATCTAAGAAAGGGAAGTCATTTTGTGCCAAGAAATTTTGTCATTTGTACATTGTAGGAGTATGGCAACTTGAGGGCAAGCCACTGTGCTGCATCAAATAGAACAACTAAACTATAGATGTTGAGTTGATAGAAAAGTCTTATGTCAAAATCTAAACTTCAATCAATGGCAAACCAACAGACACATTTTATTGTGTCAATATATTATTGTGGGCATGCTCTGGTGGAGTAGTGGTTTGGTCAACCGCTTCCAGCCAAAGCATAGTTCACATACAGCCCAAGAACCCAGGTTTGTGTCCTGGGTCAGGGAGAAAAACCAAAATGCACAACTAAATAAAAATAAATAAAATGATTCTTCCTCCTCTGTCTTCCTGCTGGCCTGCCTATTAGCCTTCATTCCTACCTGCACCTTTCTTTTAAAAAATATTTTATTGTGTATTTATTGACACAGTTATATCTGTTTGGGATCTTGAAAGTAAGCAATCCAAGGTAAGGCTGTACAAGTCAGCATGGAATCAAAAGAGGATGATTACCTGAAAGGGAAATGAGACACTAACAGAAGAACAACCATGAGCAGTCAAAGATTCCCTCTTGCCTGTCACGACTAAGAGTTCAGCAGAGTCTTGATGAGTGGAGTTGACAGCTAACCTGGAGTTGACAGCTAATCTTAGAACAGCATGTACTTATATCTAGACACAATTTATTTATAGATTTTTCTTTATGTATACCCAATAAAATTAACTATTTGAGTCAGTTTAGATAGTTTATTTTGCATACTATAGCCCTTAATTCTCAATAAATCCCTTTAAGGACTTTACAACTACACACATTATTAAGAAAATGTATTCAAATGGAGCTCTATCAAATTTAAAAGCCTCATAGTTAAAGAAAATATTAACAAAATGAAAAGACGTACTACTGGATGGAAGAAGATACTAGCACACCATGCATCTAAAAAGGGATTGATATTTAATATACATAAAGAACTCACAACATTCAGCAACAAAAAACAAATAATACATTTCAAAAACAGGCAGAAGAAACAAATACTTTTCTAAAGATGACATATAGAGGGCCAACAGATACATGACAAGATGCTCATCATCTCTTATTAGGAAATGAAAATCAAAACAATAAGATATCACCTCACACCTATGAGAATGGCTATTATCTGAAAGGCTGGAAGCAGGAAGTGTTGACAAGGATGTTGAGAAGTGAGTGCCATGCACTGCTGGTGAGAGTGTAAGTTGGTACAGCCATTATGAAGGCAGTATGGGCAGTCCTCAAGTACTTAAAAGTAGAAATTCCATTAGGTCCTATTCTCCTACTTCTTAGTATTAACATGGAAAACATATAAAACACTGATTTGAAGAGATATATGCACCTCCATGTTCATTTATGGACGTAAATGCATGTAAATAACATGCAGTGTTATTTACAATAACCAGGAGCTGGAAACAACCTAAATTCCCATAGATAGATGAGTGGATAAAGATGTGATATATATAAACAATGGAATATTACTAGCTACTTAAAAAGATTAAATCCTGCCATTTGCAGCAACATGTATGGTCCTGTAGGGAATTAAGCTTAATGAGATGAGTCAAAAAGAAAAAGATAAACATTCCATGATTTTATTTATATGTGGTATCACATGAAACCAAAGACATGAACCAATCAAACAAAAATAGACTTTAATCTATAGATTCTAATTAGAGATTACCAGAAGCAAGAATAAGGGAAATGAGAAGATTGGGTTAAAAGGGTCAATTATATGAAGGAATGATATAGATAGATTGATAGCTAGATAAACTGAATGTATTATATGCAGATGTTGCTGCTTTATGATGCTGTATATCTTAAACCTATATAAGATGCAATGTTCCTTTAATAAAATTTTGAAAAGGAAAAATAGCTGCTAGGAAAGTTATAGCCTGTCTTGGTCGTTAATGCAGTTAGTTTCGAATTATTTTGTCTTAGAGTCTTAAAATGATCACTATATTTATAAGCCATGAATATTATAATTACCAACTGGTTTTCTTCATGTCTGATACCACTGGAAATTTTACTTGCAGAAAACTGAAGTAAATGAGTAAACCAACCCCAACAAAATAGACTTTTGGTCAATAAGAAAAAATTGTGATTACCCCAGGGAACAGGGGAACGGCATGGCCATATTGGGCAGAGAAGTTCAATTACAAGGTAAAGGAATGAATTAAACTGTTGGTGCTGAACTTAATGTGGTATATGATGTAGATGTGGTTCATAGTGAGGTACCCCTTAAACCTCCGTCGTGTTACTGTGTAGGGCTACTTCAATCATATGACATAAAATTAAATAAAGAAAAGGCATTCAACCAAGGTGAATCCAAACAATAATTACAAATATAATAAAAGTACCTCTTTTTATTAGTGGCTCTAAGCTTGTAATATATTTTAAGAAAATTCGGTGTGAGTGCTTTCTTCTAGAACAAATTACATCACTATGAATTCAGTTAAACAAGCTTAAGAACTAGATGCTGAGACAACAAAATGAGAAAAAAAGAAAGATTGTAGAAGTAAGGAAACAAAGTAAGGGTCAATGGAACACCATTGATGAAATAATCATTGAAATGGTAAGAGCCTAGGACTGAAAAGTCAAGGTTGAATTACTAGTAAGAGGAAGCACTTAGAATAATCACAGTGAATGCAGAGATTAATTATAGAAATTAAAACAATTACAAGAAAAGCAACAAAAAGATGGCAGAAAAGGTAAAAAAACACAATAAATATATCAGATAAAGGATTCAAAGATATAGCACAATTGAACATCTGTGAAATTAAAGGAGAAATAAATCTGCAGGTGGAAAGTGTATGTAAATTTCAAAATAAAATGTAAACAATGATGATTCTCAAGAAAGAAATTTAAGTTTGCCCCAGCCCTGACTTAAAGGATGAAGACAACATCAGTTCTTGCTATCTATTCTTCTATCTACACATACAAATACAGAAAATTTTTAGAATAATAATCATCAAAATTATAATGATTATTTCTGGGAGGTGGAATTTGAGGTGTTATTACATCTTTGTACATTCCTCTACTGATTGCCTATGTATAATGAATATGTATTATTTTGATAACACAATCAAAACAAAAGAAATACAATACAGTCCAAGCAAAAGAAAAGAAAGGAGGTAAGAAGGGAAGGATAGAGGGAGGGAAGAGATTTGAATTTGCCAAGATATTACTTTATCAGTTTCCTGGTTACCTAGTCCTTACAAAGGAAGGAAGAGGAGGAAGAGGAAGGAAAATAAATCATCTTTCATACTGTGTTGATCACAAATCATATATGTGAATTCTGCAAATATCGGCTTATACCTGATTTAATAATTTTTACTGTTGTGGTTTTGCCTGATATTTGTCTCTAATTTAAGTGTCTGAAAGAGAACTCCATATGTGAAGAGGCCTAACTGTGCTACTGATTAAATGAGTTCTGTATCCATAAATATTTACATTCTGCTCTACAAGAGCAGAGAAACAATTTAGAGTGCCTGTTGCTTTTCCACTTAAACAACTCTACTCAACAAAACAACTATGGGTCCTTCTCTACATCTAATTATCTTTTCTACCAATCTCCAGTAGAATGTCAATTCCCCTAAGACACAGGCTAAGCTTTCTTTGTTCCAGATAATGTATGGCTTTGCATGGTTAAAGGACTGAAAAGAAAACTGTAAGCTAATTGATGGCTAAGATGATGATATTGTTTTAAACCCCTAAGGCCAGACTGTGAACTATCTTGACCAGACATAATTTCCACTAAGTTGCAGATCTAAGTGACTTTGCCAAGCACAATTCTATTGCAGTGAATTGTTTTTTTTTAACAATTATCTTCCCAATCACTCCCTTGCATTTCATTTAAAGTTTTAAGCAACAGGCTCACTGGAAACTTCACCAGGCACTATTTTTAGTAACACAAATATTTCTTGTACTCTTTTTCTCCACCATTCTCACCTAGCAAAACCTAAACTTCATTCAAACTCAACTTTACATCTATTTCCCACCTGTATCCTAGCAGCTGAAAATGGCTAGAGAAAAAACACTCACTTGAGTTACTTAATCTCAAATAAACTTTTAAGAAAGGATTTAAAGAGATTTCTTCATTTCTTAAAGTCAGTTTAGATTACAAATCTCAAGAAAGTATTCATCACCACCTAGCATCCTTCTATGTTTTCATAGAAAATTCATTTTCCAACTCTTTTCATAGCTTATTTCACTCTCACCTCAAACCCTCAATACTCCTTTTTCCTCTGCCTCTCACTATGGGCTAATGACTCTGATTTTATTTCAGTGAAAAACTAGAAGCAATCAGAAAAAAAAACCCTGCATTTTCCTATCACTGAATCACCCTAATTGCATCTGATTTATCATCTCTGCCTTTCCTTCTGATACCAAGAATTACTTACCTCTCCTTGGTCATTCAAACAACCCCTCAGACTGCACTAGATTCCATCCCTTCTCACCTATTTAGAATTTTGCTCCTAGAATCATTCTCATGTTTTTCTGCTTTCTCCTCAAATTCTCCCCTCTCAAATGGATCATTTCTCTTACTTATTAAAAATGCTATTAGTAAGCAACAGATTAGTAAATATACTCTTAAAGGTCTCTAACCTTCCCCTCTTACATCACTCACAAAAATTAACTTGAGATGAATTAAAAGCTTAAATGTAAGACCTACAACCATAAAGTTAGAATAAAGCATGAGAATAAAGTTTCTTGATTTGGGGGATAAGGTACCTAAGATACAAGCAACAAAACAAAAAATAAACAAGTGAGACAGCAGGAAACTATAAAACATCTGCACAGCAAAAGAAACAACCAACAAAGTGAAAAGGCAGCCTACTGAATGGGAAAAAATATTTTCATATCATATATCTGATAGTTTTAATATCCAAAATATAAAAAGAACTCATACAACTCAATAACAAAAAAAAAAAAGAGGAAAGGACCTGAATAGACATCTTTCCAAAGAAGATATATAAAAGATCAATAAGTGTTCCACATAATTAGTCACACAAATGCAAATTAAAATCACAGTGAGATATCAGCTCAATCTAATTCCAGTGACCATCAGTATAAAGAGATAATAAATGCTGGTGAGAAAAAAAATAAAGGGAGGAAACTTTGTGCCTTGTTAGTAAATTGGTACAACCATTATGGAAAACAATTTGGATACTCCTCAAAAAAATTGAAAAAAAGAACTATCATATGATCCAGCAATTCCACTTCTGGGAATATATCCGAAAGGAACAAAAACATAAATCTAAACTATATCTCCACCCTCATGTTCACAGCAACATTAGTTATAATAGTCAAGACATGGGAGTAGCCTAGTGTCCCTTACTGGCTAAGTGAATAAAGAAATGATAGTATACAAACGCACACACAATGGAATATCATTCAGCTATAAAAATGAGGAAACCCTACCATTTCTAGCAATATGTGTAGAAAAGTCAAACAGAAAAATGCTGTGTATCTGTTATATTTATGAATAGGAATATACAACATATATCTTAAGAATACTATATACATACACACACACACACACACACACACACACACACACACACACACACACAGAGAGAGAGAGAGAGAGAGAGAGAGAGAGAGAGAGAGAGAGAGAGAGAAAGATCAAACCAGAGGCAGAGCATGGAAGGAGAAGGAATAGGAGAAAGGTGGTCAAAAGATACAAACTTCCAATTTGATAAATAAGTTCTAGGGATATAATATACAACATGCCAACTAGAGTTAACACTGCCATATAATATATATGAAAGTTGCTATGAGAGTAAATCCTATGCATTCCCATCATAAGGGATTTAAAAAAAACCCAAACCTCTCACCTTAATAAATAATTAAAACAAACTTCCTTGATGCAGTTTCTTCTGCCCATTTCTCTGCTTCTCCTATGGCTCCATTTACTCTCTAATACTCATTCAGGCTCGGTCTCCAGGGAATTGCTCACATCAAGGTCTTTAACAGTCTCTGTCTTGTCACATCTGCCTCCAAATCACCCAATCTCTCAAAAGTGTTAACTTAATCTTAATGGTTCTTGAAATAGTTCCTTCACTTGGCTTGCAGGGAAGAACACTTTACTGGTTTTCTGTTAATTCTTTGGCATTTCTTTTCTTAGTTTCCATTCTGACTTCTTTTCCTCTCAAGGGTAGCATTTGCTGAGTTCATTCATTGACTATTTCTTTATATTTATTTCTTCCCGGATAATCTCAAATAGTTCAAAAGTGTTATATAATTACCAATATGCCCATTGCTCCCAAACCATATGGACAAAATACAGTCTCTATATTCCATATTCTAATTTTTTGCATTCTGTTCCACTAGGATGTCTAATAGATCTCTTAAAATTAATGACCAAAAAAAACCTTCATTTCTATCTTCGAATGTCTAGGATGTCTAATAGATCTCTCAAAATTAAAGACCAAAAAAAATTTCATTTCTGTCTTCAACTGTGAGCCTCCCCACTCGCCCTCATCTCAGTTACCAGCACCTGCATTTTCCATACCAAACATTTAAATGGAATCTTTGGTTACCTATTTAACAAATAATTTCAATTATCTCTTTGCCTCAACCTTGATTCAAACTGTTATCAAATCCCATGGTACCTGTCTATATGTGTGCATGATCCTCGATGGGTTATCTATGACCCCTAAAGCACCTCCTCCATGAGAACAAGCCTATTGCAGTCACATGACAGGAAGATGCAACAGTGTCCACAAATAAGCTGTTTCTATGCCCTATCCATTCTGTCTTCCCAAATCCTCCTCCTTTCCCCCTTTGACAGAGTTCCAGCAACTTATAGGCATTAAACAGCTTCACGATAGTTTTAAATAAATGTACAATTTTAATTTTTATGGTCAATTTTGTGTGTCAACTTGACTAAATCACAGGGGACCTAAATATTTATTAGCTAAACAGTACTTGGGTGTGACTTAGAGGATGTTTCTGAATAATATTAGCATAGTGATTTGATAAACAGAGTAAAGCAGATTGCCCTCTCCAGTGTGGGCGGGCTTCATCCAATGTGTTGAAGGCCTGAATAGAACAAAAAAATGAGTAAGAGAGAATTTGCTTTCTCTGCCAGACAATCTTGATCTGGAACATGGATCCCCTCCTGCCTTTAGACCCAGAATAACTTACACCATCAGTTCTCCTGGTGCTTAGAACTTCAGACTTGGACTGGAATTTATACTAGTTACTCTCATGATTCTCAGGCCTTCAGACTGCAGATCTTGGGAGTTCTCAATCTTCATAATCATGTGAGCTTATTTCTTATCATTACTCTTTCTATATGTAGGTAGGTGGATGGATGGTGAAAGAAAGAAAGAAAGGAGGATGGGTAGGAGTAGACTTTCTGGAATATCCTATTCTTTGTCTCCTAAGAAACTCAAGAATAACTTTATCCATGGAGAGATGCTTAACCAATGTCAATTCTTTCCTTTTTTCTAAGTAACAGACTTACATTTATCCAGCCAGCCTAAGTCACTCTAGTAGTGCAAACACTGGTATCCTTGGTATAGAACACCCTTTCCTAAGAGTCTATCCCAGAGAAAAACAATGTCAACACATCCCTCTAGCAAAGATACATATCTATAAACCTCCCATCCCCTTCTTTTCTATGTATGATCTCAGAACCCTTTTGTATATGAAATTAACACAAATTATGACTTGTGGTAGGACATAGCCGTTATTTTCACCTTTGAGGATGAATTGTCATTTGTTTAATTACCACACACAACTTTTAAAAAAGAATACATTGATCACTCATAACTGCAAGAGAGATCTTTATCTCAATATAGGTGATAAAAATAGAAAGGTTTCTAATGCCATTCTATGCTCTATTCCTTTAAAAATGTTAATCCTCCCATAAGAAAACATTTTATCCCTTAGGAAAGAATACTTGATTCTTTCCAAAATTATGCTTTACTTTATATTAATAACTTTTTTCATTAATTTTACTATTAACTTTTGACTTCTAGCAATGTTTTATCACTAATGAATTCCCTCAGAAAACCGTGAGGTAATATGGTAAGGATTAACATCTTAATAAAACAGAATAACTTTTTGCATTCTTAGAAAGTTCAGGGCCAAGATAATTTTGTTATAATCATAGTTAAGAAAAGCTTTTTCATAGATTTTATAGAGAATCCAATGAAATTGTCATAAAATATACTATCAAGTATATCCTTAATATAAATCTCTACACAAAGCTACTGCTCAAGAACTTCAACAAGATTTCAGAACTCAGAAGTCATGCCCTGATCATGAATTCATTATAACAGAACTACAGTTAAAGTCTCTAATTTTCAGTAACTTGAACAGATTTCGCAATGAATATTTGGAGAATTAACTACATTTCTACGTTGCCATTAAACACTGCATTGATATTTGAAGGAGTCATTTTACCAAATTCTTTTAAATGTATAGTAATTACCCAGTTTTTGAAGATCACCCTTTTGGTTTTGATCTGAATGCATAACTGCAATGAAGCAAAAAAAGACAAGCAAGCAAAGAAAATCAAACTCAGAAGGACAGGCCCTATACTCACCTCCATTTTTATCTCTCAGGCAAAAGTATTAAAGACGCATTTTCTTGTATGGCAGGAAAACTTCTTTCTGGAATTCCTCATACAGGCACTAGAGCTAGGGTTCCATATAATCTCTCCAACATTAACATAATAGAAAAGAGTTACTTTTTTAAAGAAGGACTTTCTTTTTCTATTTAGTTGTTGACATTGGCTTCTCTCTTGGGGTATATGAAGAACTGTCATAAGGATATAGTAGAACAATACATCATCAGGGCAGGATGCCCAGAAAAGAATTTTAACTGTAACCCTTATCTTGATCCACTTTCATCTGACTGATTCAAATAATTTCTTCTAGAAAATCTTAGAAATATTTGAACATAAGAACATAAAGGAAGAATATAAACAAAAATTCAAACATCTACATTGAAAGCTCATAAACATAACACTATCAGAATTCTCCCTATGCCTCAGGACCTAGGTACTAAATTATCTGCAATGTATTTGTGAAAAGTATGTACTGGTCTCTAAATTATTTAATTATTTAAATTAATTACTTAGAATGTTATGTTAAAATTTAATCTCTCAGTGCTTCTTCAGAATAACTCTTGAAAGTAAAACTCTTACCTTGGCCATCTTTTTGTCTTATAATAGCATTTCTGCTTGATTCAATTTAAATTCATTATTTTTAAGTCAATCAGTAACACAGAAATGTCCCAAAGTTCCAAGGTCACTTTTAAAACAGTTTATGTTCCTAGTTATCTTATAGCATCAGTCATTGATCATGAAAGTATCTTCCATATATTTGTAGGTTGCCTTATATGTAGCATAAATAGAGTATTTCTCCATTATTAATGCAAAACAAAGCAGTTGTAACGTCAACTATTTACTTCTGCTTAGAATGTCAATTATATTTTTGCCTGTCTCAATGGGATGTCATTTTTGGAACTCTCATTTAAAAGCATGATAGAGCACTGCCACTATCATCTGAAATTTCTACATTGTATCTTTCATTTGCTTCTTCCTTTTTTATATTTACAGACTGAATTCCAACTCATGGAGTTTTTCCTAAAGTATCAAGGGAGACCAATGATGCAGAACTTAGAAGTTCTCTTTTCCATCTCTGCCCATATATTTTTTTAGAGAGGAGAGAAGAAAGGGAGAAAAGGAAAAAAAAATAGAGAAGGAAGGAAAAAACACTTATGTAGTTGTTCACTTTGTTTTTTCACTCCAGTCTGGGGTCTTAAACCCCAGTGGCTGGGCCATACCTGGTCTACACATCAACATCTCAGGCACCTGAGCCACAGGACTGATAAAATTTTGACTGATTAAAGTAAATGATCACCAGGGATTCAACTTAGTTGAAAGACTATTACTTTACTGTTAAGATATCTATTCAAAAGGGTCAAATTAAGAGGAGCAATCTGATTATGTTTTAGAAATGACCTAAATTTTTTTTTTTTTTTATGGAAAGGTACAGGAAGAAATGGAGGCAAGAAGGCAGGTAGGCAGGAAGAGAAAAGAGGAGCTATTTATTCATTTGTCCATCTTGGTTGCTTCGCACAGCCCAAGGTATTGAACCAGGGAACTTAGAATGTGGACTGTTCCACAATGAACTAAACCACTAGGCCACCAGGGCACACCTAAATGATCTTCATCTATGCTGAAATAATGGTACAAAGCAGTCAGTAAAGAATTAAGTATTCAACACTTACATACTGAAACTCATTTTTTATGTCTGCATTAATTTGGAATCATGATCATTTAGACTTATTCTCTGCTGAGTTCGTTTCATAAAAAACTAAAGTATTAATACAATTTGCTCATACATATATGATAAATTTATGGCTACTACCTAGAATGCTATTCTCTATAAAGCATTAGTGATGCAGGAGATATAATCCAACTCAGCATAAGGTCCCTTTCGAGAAAACCTAAGCATTGTTTATATAATCCATTGGGCAGGAAATAAATTCGCAGAAGGAAAGTGAAAGCTTCACTCCAAATTATATCTTTAATTTTGCATTGTTAAAGCAAACATTGTAAGTGAAACTAAAAAAAAAACATTTTTACTCCATCATAAAAATTAAAAGTACAAAAATTTCACAAATCACATCCCTGCTAATTTTGAACTGTGAAAAATCTAGATTATTTTTCTTTGTTGAAGTTTCTATTTGACTTAGGTAGAGAGAAGTTATTTTTCTATGGATTCTTTTTCAGCCCTTATAACTTGGTCACAGACAAAGGCTCCATTCAGTATTTGTAGGTCTTTAACTTCCCTAACATATGACAAAGTTGTCGTGTTTTTTTTTTTTTTTTAAGAAAATAAATCTCAGATTCAGTTTTCTCCAGGCAACAGAAGTTATATAAAATTTAAGTCATTTTCACATATCATATTTGTCTTTATAGTTGCCTTCTATTTTCAGTGAAGGATACTGATTTTTCTATTTATGGCACTAATACAGAGCTTTGCCTTGAAATAAATTCAGATTACAAAGCAAATCGATTTTTTTAAATGCTGAGTAATAATTATAGAGGTGTCAAGCAAGTATGTCTAAAAATCAAACTAGTGGTGAAAATGACAGGATGTTAGGAAGTAAATACATAAAAATAAGACACAAGAATACTATATATAAAACTGTAAGAGGAAAGTAATCTACTTAGGTAAACAAATTAATTTAGATTCTTTTCCCCAGTATTTATTTGCATGCCATCTTGCTAGTCCTAACTGATTCTTCTTTACTTCATAAAACCTCTCCTATCAAAACCTTAACATTTTGATCACTTCTTATTCAGTGCAGTACAAGCTTGAGAGTTCTAAGAGTAAACCCCTTAGAGAAAAGTAGAAGTCTGCAATTCAAAAACCTTATTCAACAAATGCTTATCAATCACTCAGTACATCTGTCTTGGTGAGCCAGATTTGGGGAAGGATAAAAAGATTTTTGTGTACATTCAGAGTTAAAAGCTATTTTAGAGTAGTTATGCTATTCAAAGTTATTTGCTATATTGGATTTCATTAAAGAAAGAAAGAAAGAAAGAAGAAATTTCAGAGAAGATGGTAAGAGGAGGAGGAAAATGGGGAAGAAAATAGTCATTAAACAATGTCCTGAACTCAAAGAGATTGCATCTATTTCATAATTATGCATTGTCCTTGAGTTTTACTTACTGTCCTAGATACTATTTTGTTTCCTCACATATAACCTGTTTTTTAAAAAAGTCAATGTAGTATTCAGTCAGAACCAATATTTATGATACATTTCCTTTGAGTGTCAGATTCTATAAAACTCAATAACAAATTCATAGAATACAAGACAGCGCCACCTGAAACCCACAGCCATGATTATAAAATTCTACAGACTTGGCCTTTCGCATTCTCTATGTGAAAGAGGTGGTGCTGCCCCAGAAAAGAAAGGACTCAGAATTCAAAAAAATAAAATCACCGTAGTAACTCGAACAGATGCAATTAATTTGAAGACTTACCTGCAAAGCAAGACTTCAGGTTTAATGACATAAATTAATATTATAGGAAGCTGTTATCCTTCACATATATATGGTGTTTCCAATTTTTACCAGATTTGTACAGCTCACTTAGGCTGAGTGGAATTGTGAAGCTGTAATATCACAATTATTAAACTACTTGCATTTCTACTCTTTTCTTTCTCAGTAGGCTTTGAAGCCTGGGAGGACCTCTTCTACAGAAAAAGACAACATCTACTGTGCAGTAAGGAAGGGTGCTAGATATTTTTTAATATAAAAGCAGGATTTGATGTTCACTGCTTAAAGGAAATTTTCATTTCTGATTTACTGGAGACAGATTTCTAAAAAAAGGTTGATGCCATATGTATTCACACATCGCTATTTTTAAAAAATTAAAATCTTTAAGATTAGAAGACTTTCTTCATACCCTAAATTCTGCATTAGAGTATTTTCTGTACCATCTTGGCATAAAATGTCTTCCCTAACCATGTTAAGCTGACGCAACTGACAAAAACGCTATGGCCAATCCAGTCCAGTATTTATGTTGAGTGCCTACCTCTCCCTGAAGGATTATTTAACAGTTAAGCAAGCTAACAAATACAATTATCAGTCACCTGTGAACCAACATTAATCATTTCCTTACTCAACTTCAAGCAAATATGAAAGGAGAGGTGATAGATATGGGTATAGATATTCATTAGTTTAAACCCTCATGTGTAGGTTTTACATGGTCTGCAGCTTAGCCCCCTGAGCTACCTGAGCCATAGAGGTGTGCCAGAGAGGAAATATCTGATGTCAGAAGATTGAGTCAGAACACTGGCCTACAAGGGAGTGTGGATGTACAGATCCAGCCCTGCAGTCCTCTGCTCCTCACAGTCACTTGACCAGATTCTGGGATAATCCTGTTCCCCAGGCAGCAAATGAAAAGAACTATGGGTCCAAACACGACTAACCTCCAACTCCATGGCATCTGTCTATCTCCCTTCTAATAACCTGGGTCTGCCAGGATCAGTTTTTATTCTCACGTTCAACATTCACACAGCATGCTGGGTACTGTACTAGCAATAGGAAATAAAGAAGAAAAAGTCCCCAGAGCAAGGGTGCTCACCAATTCCTACGAGTTTAAATACCCTGTCTCCTGTGGCAGCTTCATCTAATTTTGCTTCCCATAAACGTAAAAATACAGTTATTTTTTTCTTAATGTGAAAAATTTGCAATATTCCATAATTGCAGTCATTTAGGTCTTCAATTCCACTTAAATAGCATTTTACTGCCTCGGTTATTATAATGAAAGCTTTTGCTTATTCTTCTTGCAATGTTTTTCCTTTAGTTCTTACTACCACTTCTATGATGATCTTGGGTTCCTTAATTAACTTCTCATCACATAGAATCACTGGAGTTTCTTACTAATTGGTAATGAATACTGCAGAAGTATTTTTTTTACCATTAAACTATTTTTTAATATTTCAGAAGATGTGCCATTTTCCTGCTTATTTCTTTCACCCTTTATTTAAGGTTAGATAAAAGAAAGTCATTACTTCAAGAAAGTTTTTTTTTTTAAAAAAAGGAGACTTCTCTAAAAAAAAAAAGCCCAGGGCATTGTGTGGGTTTGGGGGTGTATTAGTTTCTGTGTGTTGATCTGTCACAACCTTCTTGAGGTCAGAAGGGAAAACACTGCTCAAGCTGAGGGTGGAAGGGAAGGAAAAGAAGTAGGATCATTAAAAGTTGATAAGATGGTGACTGGACCTCTTATTTCCAGTCTTTCTGTTAGATGAACAAATAAATATCCCCGTGGTTTAGACCACTTGTAATCAGAAACTTTCACCTGTAACCCAAAGCATCTCATTGCTGTGTCGGAAATCCTACACACACAGCTTGACCAGTTCACTGGTTCCATCAGTAACGGATGCGGTCACCAGCTAGAGCAGGGAAGGAGGCCAGTTTCTGGTGATGCCTCTTCTGGGCTTCCCAATTAAATTTTTTGACAGTTTTTTTTTTTTTTTTTCATTTGGCTTTCAACCATGAACATAAGCTGCCATTCTCTTCTCAAAGCTTCAGGACAGCAAAGACACAAAGTCATGACCTCATCTCCACTTTCTTCTCATGGTAGATACTTGGGTCAGGCTATTAGCTAATCCACCAAGGAGAAATCAGTCATTGCCTGTGGATCCAAGGAAAAGTGGTAAACATGGGTGTCCTGGCAAACAGTCTCTCTGCAGGTAGAAGTAGATGGCAAGAGCCATGATATATAGACCATCTATTTTTATAATATGAATAATCCCACCATAAATTTCCAACTACTGATAGTTTAATAACAAGCTAACAAAATTCCTTAGTATCAGACTATCAACTCTGGAAAGCCAATGTCAGCTCTACATCATTAGAAGGAATTAATTCTTTCAGATATTAATTTAATGATCTCTTTTTTATTCTGAGAAAACCAGTGTGTACCAATTTCAGGCATTATTGAAGGGAAGTCAAGCACATAAAACTTATGACCAATTTGTTTCTGCATGCAGCTTATACTTCAGCAGTATCTGTAAGAGAGAATCAAAAATCACTTCTAAGGCAACATACTTAACAGGTGCAAATTAACTTAAAGTAAATTGACAGCTAAGTACCTAAGACATAAGGAAAATAGTCAACAGCTCATCACATAGAAATACTGACAGGTCCAAATGAGATCACAGATGAGAAGACTCTTGGTGAGTTATAGGCACTCCAAAAATATAAAGAATCGTTTCTGATAAAGTAGAGGGAGCTTAATAAGACAAGGCAACATCTGGTTTCCCAGAACATGGCAATTGATGATGACAAGGTCAAAGATGGAAATATAGTATCTCCAGGCATACTGGGAAAACCAAATAGCAGAGCACACCAACTCCAAGACAGAGAATTGCATACACAGAGTCCAATTATTTCCTACCACACACCCAGTCTTTTTCATTCAATTTATTACACAACCATGAACAAAACTTCAATTCCTCAATGTTTCAAAAGTTGTATCTATAAAAATGCCCTCAAAAGGCTGTTTGTAGAATATTCAGAATGAAGACCTGAATGATCTTCAGAGCAAACTTCCCCAAATTGAAGGTCTGCCCAAGTTTTAGTAGATTAGAAGCATCGTCTTGGAAACCAAATTCTTTGCCAGTTGCTAACTGTATGCCTTATGCAAATAATTTAAACTCTCAGTGTATCAGTTCTGTCATCTGTACATGGAGAGATGGCTTTTTTTTTTTTTAGTTCATAATCTGGTTCTTCGAATTAAGGAAACTAAGGCATATAAATTATCTAGAACAATGGCTAGAATACAGTAAGAACTCAATAGTTAATAGATATAATTATTTTTAAAGCATCACGATCAAAATTGATATTAAAAATTTGGAGTCAATTAAATCATTTTTATTACCCATCTTTCAGTGAAATGGTTTTAAATCAGTTAGATGCTTTCTTTCTACTACTTAAGGTGTGAAATTCATCTTAAAGCTGGACTTGTTGCAATTTAAAGTCCATTGGTCAGTAACAAGAAAGCTACTTAATGTTTTACACACATCCAACATGGAGAAGAAGGAAGCAGATAGAGGAGAGAGAGAGAGAGAGATTCAGGGAAGAGAGGAAAATTGCTTCTGGCCCTTCACCACATATCTCTTCCTATCAAGTCACATGATCATTTAATGCCTATCGCCAGAGGGTTGGGATATGCTGACTGACCAGAGCTGAGATTTTTAGGAAATTAGAAGTCTGAGAGAGAAGAGGAAAAAGCAAGATTAATACTAAGTGGGTCATCTACAAATGGCTCCTATAATTTCAAAATCATGTCCTCTACTCATTTGTTGACTTCAAACCATAAGATATAGAACATTCAACAACAGATATAATTTGAGCTTTGCTTATATTTCTGGTCCATATCATATTACAGTAAAAACACAATGTTGGATACAATTCACTCTTGCCCTTGGATTTTCCACCTCCATAAAATGGTAGAGAAAAAGAAAGTGCCTTATAAACAGTCCTTAACTCACTCCAGCATTGGTGGTTCTTGTATTGTTTTTTATGGAGCTTATTTTCCTATTTCACTATAGTGATATATATAGAGGTACAGAAAGTTACTTGGATAGATAAATATTTTTTTAAAAAATAGTCCAATGATCTGTGAAGGGAAGAATTTATTCAGTTTTATTACTGAATGAAAACAAATTTGAATGTTTTTTATAATCAACTAACTGAATTATAACCATTTGTTCTGAGATATTCATGACGATGAGATCCAAAGATTAGGCATATACTTTTTGTATCTCTTGCATGCCTTGTACTCTCTATTTTTGCCATGCAAACAAGCTTAAGATGTTTGACTAACTCTACTCCAGTTCTTAAATTTCAAGTTTCCCCTTACGACAGTAGTTTTCTATTATTATGATGGATGAAGCCCCAAATAATATTTACTCTGTCCTACTGGAGAAAAAAAAAAACATGAAAATGTCCAGAGGAGAAAAATCTTTAAAAATAATAAGTGAAATACACCCACCAGTTAAAAAAAAAAAAAAAAAAAAGAATCTTGGTGTTTAGTCTCTCTTATTTATTTGTTTTTTGAGACACAACTCCTTCCTTGGGTATAAGGCTATGGTAGAAATCTAAACATGCCCTTACTGTCTACATTTCAATGCTAGATGTATTAAAAGGACCAGAATTAACTGAAATAAATCTGAAAGGAAAGAAATCCTTCATGCATTTCAAATATAATACCTTTCTCTGTATGTAATACCCATAATCAAATGGCTACTTGAATGACAAAGCAAGACAAGAGGTATAAAATTAGGTAAATTAAGAGTGATATAAGCCTGTTATTGATGCCAGCTGTATTTCTTTGCCTCTGTGACCTATATATCCAAACATCTATCAAGAAAACATATCCTACAGAACAACATAGTGACAGAGATGAATTTCAATCTGACAAATGCACTGAACTAAAAAATGAACTATATCATAAATTACTGCTCTTTCTCCATCCAAACAAAAAGAAAATCCTAAAGAGACTCACATTATGCACAGGAAACAACTTGGGTAATGTTGGAGGTGTTGACTTAATTTCTGAAATACTGCATAAGTCAAGAATCTAAATCCATGCAGAAATTATCCTTTCACACAATGCTTTTAAATTTCCACATTGAAATGCGACTTTGCTCATAATTTTTTTCAAACACTAGCTCTTCTGTGATTTTTTTTTAAAAATCTAGTAGAGTTTTAGACTACAAGTCCAATAGTGCTAAATAGAAAGTTTGCTGAAAAATTTCACTTTGCAACAATTTTGGCATCATAGAGACACTACCATATTCATTCATCCATCCGCTCTAGACATATGATTCACTATTTTTCAATAAAAGAAAAATGTACATCTTGATTAATAAGATCATCTGTGAAACAATTGTGCTAACTTTTCTAAATTTCATACCTATTAATTTCAATAAATTTCCACTAATACCTGCATTTTGAAATTGATTGAGTAGGAACACCTAATATATCTTTACAAAACCCTTTATTACTGCAACTATACTTCTTTAGCTTTTGAACATCATTGTGTGGTCTTTCCATGAACACTGCAAAAGTTGTCCATGCCTACTTCATAAAAGGTAACCCAATTTTAAGTAGCTAAACCCTTTCAAACTTTACTGCAAAGCACTGTATATTGTGGTGTAGAATGCGCTTCCTTATATACAACACACCGCATGTTTTTGGTCCAAACTTTCAGGAAACAAAATCTTTCATTTTAATTTTTCAATTCAAATCTTATTTGTTTATATTTAGGTACTTGTGTTTTGTATTATAAAGGCATTTCAGCATTTTTTAACATATTATGGTAGAAGAAATTTTATGTAACAAGTAATTACAGAACACAAGAACAGATGCAAGGAGCCAGAAGCTTATTTTCTCCTTGCCCCACAGCCTAATGACATGGAATTAGTACTATCCATGTATAATGCACATCCTTATTTTTCCCTCATAAATTTGGGCCAAAAACTGTTCATTATACACGGCAAAATATGGTAATCTCAGGTTATCAAATTGTGCAGCCAGCCTGAGCACCTGACATGACGTATTTAAATGAACAAACTGTGATATCAACAGAGCCTCGGCTCTGGCCCATTTGGTCCGATGACTTGTCATTCTTGATCATGCCACCTCACATATATCGGCACCCACAAATGTGCACACTGTGTACTGGAGTGGAAGCATTGAGGAGAGAAGAGATCTAGCACTATTTGTCAAGATAAAGAAAACAACCACTTTAAAAAAGAAATAACAGCAGGTGAGAGAAGAATCTCCAAATATTTTCACTTATGATTAGCTCTGCCAGCAAATACTTGTCAAGAATCTGCTGTCTCCTGGGCACTGTGCTAGCCCCTAGGAAGGGGAGGGATATCCAGGCACAAAATAAGCCTGGCCCCTGTCCCCATGGAGTTTATTGTTTAGGGAAAAAGAGAGTACCACATCAAAGAAAGCAGTTTCCCCAGGTTTGCCCTACAAATAAGCACAATTGTGGTAAATACTCCAAAACAAAGAGGGAAAACAAGATCCAGGTGCTTGGAACAGATATGTAGAAAAGGGGGTTGCCTCATCTTGTCTGACATGTCAGAGATTAAAAGAATGGAATTACCTGGCAAAAGAGTGGGAAAGGAGAGAAGGAGGAAGAGAGGGGAGAAGAGAAAGAGAGAAAGACAAAAAGAAGTGCAGTCACCAAGGGCCCATCATAACCCAGAGGAAGAGGAAAGTAAAACACCAGGCATCTCAATAAAGAGAGCCATGTTGACCTTTATGATGACTCTTCCTGCACTTTCCACTCTAGTTCCAAAGCCAAGTATAAGTAGGTGGTTCTGGGTTGGGCTGGGTTGGGATTGGCCCAGTTCTATCTTTCTGCAGAACGCTATGTTCTCCAGGACAGCAAAGACCCCAGCTAAAATACTAATTGCATCAGCCTACCTTGCAGCTGAGGGTGACTTTATAATCAGTCTGACCATTTAGAAGGCTGCTGGGGATTTCTAGAGTTTTGCTTTCCCCTTTAGCAATACAGCTCCTTCCTGCATGAGATCTGGTTTTCTTTTTCCTCCCTTGAATGACGCTGTGAGGCTGGACATCAAGCAGCCTTAACGTGAGGCAACAGTAGGAATGAAAGTCAGATACTCAGGATGACAGAAGTGAAAACTAGAGGGCACCATGACATCCTGGAGCCTTGGCAGTGATTCCAGTCAGCCGGAGGGCTCTTTGTTATGTGCAAAAAAGCAAACTCCTATTTGACTAAGCCCTTGCAGACTAGTTTCTGTCACTTGCAGGGGAAGAGAACTGTTAAAGTTGATATGGGGCGAGAGGGAAGTTAACCTGTTAAGGGTGATCAAAGAAGAGATGACATGGACAGAAATAGGAACGAAAACCATTCCCAGCCCCTTTTTACAGCAGAGATACTGTTCTTGCCACTAACACATGCAATCATCCAGCCACCCAATGAAATAAGTGTACATTATTTAGGATAATGCTTTGGGAGTGTCAAAGCTTTCCCTTGGAAGCTGTTTAGCTTTTAAATACAGAAAGCCAGTATCTTTAAAGACATCTATTGTCACGTCATAACATTTTCTTTAAAAAAAAAATCTTTCTCCATCTTGTGCATTAATCAAGACCATCTGAGAAAGTAATGGAATGTTGTTCTGAGAACTCAGCCATGTGCTGTAGCAGGTGGTGGACATTTAAATGGTATTATTTATCCTAAGTAGCATATAAAAGAGTATTTTAAGAGTCTCTGATTCCAAAAGTGTATGTCAGTTTGGCAGGAAACCAGTGCTTTTTCAGTTATTAAAGCATCGATAGATTTCCAACAGTTTCCTTTTCCTAATTATACATGTTGATTTGCCATGATGTTCCCATTGTGAAGGCTTTGTGCAGTCAGCTCTGTCCAGCTTGACCAAGAAGGATTACACTGGCGCTTTCTAGCATGGTGTCCACAGTAGCACAGGTTTCACTACAAATGTGCCCAGTCTGATGCCACTCTGAAGACAAAAACCTTAGGATGTGATTCCTCTCTCATCACAGGTCAGGCAAGTTACTCAACCTGTCGCCAGTTACTCAGTCTGCCTGAGCTTTGGTTTCCTGCATTTTGTGAGTATTAAATGAGATCCTTTATCAAGAAAAGACAAACAAAACCCCCACAGTGAACACAAAGGTCTACGCAGCTGTAAGCTCTCCATAAGCATTAAGTTCCTTTCTCTTCTGTCCGTTCTCTATACTGTACTGCATTTGAGGAATTTTCGTTAAAGGAAGCAGAAGTGAAAGCTCATCAAATCTGTAGCTACAGACCAGATCCCAACCTAATTAAGTGCATCATAGAGTTTCTATGTAAATTCTGGAGCAAAGACCTAAACACACAAAGGATGGTTAAAATCAGTCCTACCCATTACTGAAACACAGTGCACCCATACGAAGAATATTAAGAACTGTCTCCATTTTCAAAAGACTAAGTTAGCATTACATACTCACAAAGCACAAATCACAGTAAAGCATATTGAGGACTGGTGGTGTCCTGCGGACACCGGGAGGGGAGTATGCCTGGACACAGCCCTGAGCAGAGCGGGTTAAGGAAGGGGGATACTTTCTGACAAATGCCCCCTGCTCTTACCATCCTATGACCCTTACAGTTGCAACTGTCTGCCCCAGACTTCTGTCTCCCTCACTTTAAACCAGCAAGGAGATAAAGCAAATAGCTCCTCCTAGAAGAGCAGGGGGGAACCCCTCGCCAGGTATCACCTCCTGGATGAGTCATCCCTCTATTTCCCATCTTTTAGGGCAGTCTGGCAGGTGAGAGACCTGAGATGAGAACCAAGTGTTTGTAAGTAGGACCCCAATGAGAAAACAGTACTAATATTTATGGATACTGAAATTTTTTTTTCCTTACAAGAACTATAAGTGGCAATATTTCCTTAGCCGATCTCAAAAATGTCAATTCATTTGCTGGTTAATATAAACATGTGGCCTCCTTGGTTCTCTCCTGGGGATGTTGGGCGTAGGAGTAGGGGAAGGAAGAACCATCAATATCGCTTTGTAATTATTCAGAGGATGTTTCATTGTATTTTATGTTAGAGTGGCCAAATTTATATTAGTCTTCTGTTGCCCTAATAATCATCATAAATCAGGAAACACAAATCTCAACGTCCAGTTACCACTCAGAGTAGATACAGGAAGGAAATTAAAGCTCTTTCTAAGTGGGAGAAGGGCACTCCCACCCAGCTTCCTAAGGGAATGTACACTGTGCTAACAGCACATTATTGAAAAAGAGATAAGCAATTGTGTGATGTACAATTGCCAACACTTTGTAGTCTTTCAACTTCAGTTCTAAATGCTTACAGAGAATAATATCTCCACATATTTCAAAAGGCTGCTACCGGAGAAAGCCACTTATGCTCACTTACATTCACAAGTATTGCAAATACAGCAGTTATTATTTAAAGAAGAGAGACTGAGACGAAGAGAAAAAAGACTCTGAACTCTTGACTCCCACATTGCAAAGTGCTAAGATCAGGAAGGTTTTCCACCAAACCCTGCTCTCCCACAGGCTCGGGGACTCCATACCTCACTACCTCTGCCTATTAGGATCTCAAGCCAGAGCGCTAGCACAGCGAGTGATTTTTTTTTTAACAAAAATGAACCTAGATGAAATATAATAAACCCGAATATCAACTGCTATCTTCTCTTCTTGGTCATTTTAAATTTTCTGTTAATTAAAGTGACAACTATGTGATACTGTCTTCCAGAAAGTGGATCACTTTGGTTAATTTAGCTGTTGTTACTACCCACCCATGCATGCACACTGTGAGTGATACAAGAGAAAAAAGGGAATGAATTCATTTTAGACAGCCAGTTAATGATTCAAAACGGTAAAACATCTAGCCTTGTGAAATTAAACCTAAAGAAAATATCTCTAATTAGGTTTTATTTAGAAAAAGGCAAAATTCATCAATAATGTCACTAGAAAATCTACGATCCGTCACAGTATTTTAACACAGGGACTTCACACCAAAGGGACACAACTCGGGGACCTATTCACATATAAGCAATTTTAGAAAACAGACTCATTTAGCCACACAATTAATAACTTCTAATTATAATGTCTGCTTGTCTCATTTCAACCTCTTTCTTCCCTCCCCCCAGCCCCTGGTCTCCATTCTAAGCCATTGGAGTTTACATGGTCTGCATTTAGCCACTGAGCCACAGGGGTGCCCCTAATTCAACCAGTTTTAAGGTGGTAAGTACATTACAAGATTAGATTGCAAATTAAAAAAAAACTCTATAAAATATAATTTAAAAAAAAAAGGATGAGCAATTTTTCTGATCTCTGGAGGGCTCTTGCATTTTTGTTTTCATCTATTCCAGTTTCATAACTGAATCGAATTCTGATAAAACAGTTTGTCATCCAAACCTAAGTTCTATGTTTTATGCAATTAATAATTGATAGCAATATTAAAATTGCATTTATCAATCCTAACTTTTCTGTCTAAGAACTAGCTGGCTCACAGCCCAAACATGAGAGCAATTCATAGTTAAAACTGTATTTGAATCATCTCGGAATAATACCACTTACTACCTTTCTCTGTATTGTTGATGTTTCTTTTATATTTTTTCCAAAGCAAAGTTTATCATAGCTGCACAGATCATTGCATAGTAAATATATGAATTTTAAGTAATCTTGTAAGCAGTACTTCAAGTATAATTCCAATAAGCTTATAATAATCTCCTAGGTGCTGGGAAGATTTTTCCAAATTCTAATTCATTAAAAAAATGGAGAAGTATTTAAAGTATCTAATAGAATTTCAACTGCAAATGTCACTTCTCATATAAGATACAAAAATGGGAAAAATTAAATGACTATAATGTAATAAGGTACTCACCCAGCCCAAAGCACTGTGGCTTGCTCCCCGCCCCACCCCTGACTTGGG